>ML799220.1:68928-105573 GCA_009831015.1 Picea engelmannii | reverse complement strand
ACTGACGCTGGGATTCAAATAACCCCACACGGCTATCACACCCCCGGGTTTGCGCAGTACTCGTTTGACTTGAGAGTAAAAGGTCTCGAGGTCGAACCAGTGGACTGCCATGGCCACCGTCACCAGATCCACGGATCCCTCCTCCCCTACGATGGAAGATAGCTCTTCATCTGTCATGACAGGCGGAGTGAGAGCATATGTTACTTTGGGATTTTTCTGCGCCAGCTCCAGCTGCTCCTTGCTTATTTCTGTGGCGATCACTCGATCGTAATGCTCTGCAATCTACGCTCTCATAATTTCAGAAACACTGTTTTAGTGATTTCATATGAAAGTGAGCAATTAATAGATATGAAAACCCCAACATTGTGAAATGAAAGAAGAAGTAAAGAGAACTTACAGAAACAGAAGCTTGGCCATTGCCGGCACCCACATCCCAAGCCAGTTGGTGATTGGCAGTGAGAGAGGCCAACATAGAAAACCAAGAAGCAGGGTAATTAGGCCTGCTTTCTAAATAATCCTTTGCTTGTTTATCAAACAGCCCCGCCATGTTCGGTACTGACGCGCTCTCAGATACAGCTTTTACAGAGATTTCAGATACAGCTTTTACAGAGATTGCGAAGGTTCAATTGTTTGTTTTCCGGATCTCGTATTCATGTATTTATGCGGTCTCCACAGGGTTGCGGGTCGTAAGATGATTACATGTTTTCAATGTGGCAGAACGACGGCGGTACTTTCTTGAACATAAAGTTGAGGAATTTGAATACTCCACGCCTTCGACTCCAATCAGGCGAAGGTATGAACCAAATTGGGTGTAAATTTCATTATTAAATTATTATGTCGAGAGCTGATTTTTATAGTACAGCGGTGAGATGTGTGACATTTGTATTCGTATTCGGAATCTGATTAGAAGTGATGCAACTTTAATTATTTAAATAAATTGCTAGCTGATATTTATAGGATAGTGGGTGGGTGGGTGATGTATGGTACTTATATTTTTTTGAATTTAAAATTTTAATTAATATAAAATTAGTATATTTTTAAAGTGGGTAACGGAATGTCTAAAAAAATTATATTTTTTTTTATGATCATCATATTTATTAGTGAGACAACAAATAATGAAATAAAGAGATGCTTTACAAAGTGAATGGTGTAATAAACTTTTTCAAGTATATAGCAAACTTAAAATATGTTATGTGTATATTTTTTAATTTTAAATATCATCTAAAGTTGTTTGCTAACTAGAGATAGAATTATAATTTGTTATGAAAATGAAATAAAATTGTAAACAACTTGTATTATTATCATTAATTCCTAGAAGGTTTTCCATCTTAGAAACAATTTCACAAGCAATTTTGATATAGATGCTCGAGTGAGAGAGATATAAGTGTCATACAATTATGACCTATCTTTGACAACCCAAAGGAACTGAATTGGAAAAGACCCTTCAAGCTAAATTCTTGGATATGCTTACACTATTTTGGGGATTCTTGGGCACCATTACACAAATTCTTGCAATTCTCAACACTGAGAGACTTGAGGCTCTCATAAACCCTAGTCATGGCATCGATTCTAGAATCCAGTGAATTGGGTATTGAAGACAAGGAAACTTGGTCAATCACATTATAATTTTTCACAAACCCTAAAACCATAACCTTGAAATGCATTCCTAGGGTTGCTTAGGGTTCCCCATTTTTTCACAACTAAACATTGGGCAAGATTTAAGTGTTTAACATGTTTGAAAGGGGAAAGGAGTGAAGAAAGGAGTGTGTGTGTCGTGGTTGTGAGCTTGCGACTTTCCTTGTCTAGATCAATACTTGTAAGCATGATATTGCTATGATATGGATCTTCGAACCAACAACATTCAGTGAAATTAGTTTAGTATAACTTGACACGATAGATAACCATAACCAATAAAGAGAATAGGATCTTACCAATAAGAAAATAACTCATTTCCATAAATAAAACTTATAATCCATGAGGCCAACGTGTCTAAAGGAGCGCAAATATGATCTCAGAATACCAAGCAGATGAAAATACATCGATTCTTCATTATCTCATTTCATAAGTAGTTTGAGAGAAGTACATTTATACTCTATATGAACTTTGAAGATAGAGGTTCAAAAAGTTGCCAAAGTTTTAGTACCATTATCCCAACGATTGCAACTTATTAGTGAAATTGTTTTGGCACTATTTTCTATAACAACCAAGCTTGTAAAACTCGAATTGAAGAATTTCAAATTAGAACAAAGACTGGTTGTTGAGAACCCATTTGAAGATGGTCTCATGCAACAATTTACATGGATTCTCTTTGAATGTTTGTTGGTATACATCAAAGGTTGCAATTCCACATTCCTAACTTTTGTAGCAAATTGCAACCATTAAAGTCATTGGCAAATCCATGTCCACATATATACATTAAAACATACACAGGTGACAATGCACAAAAGAACATAGATACACAATTCACATACCCACATAAGTAATCCAATAATTTTAGTGTACTATTTTCATTTAATTGAAATATTAAAACATACATGGATAACAACACACAAAATCAAACAGATACACAATGCACATACCCACATAAGCAATCCAATATTTTTAGCTAAATATTTTCATTTAATTAAAAGATAAAGCTTGCAATAACTCTTAATTTATGTCAAGGGGCATTAACTTGATTAGTGGGGAGGTAGGTGTTTCACTCTTTCCACCCATGATCAAAGCCTCAATGAGACATGCTTGAATTAATTGTTGGGCTCTTTGTGAGCTAATAGATGGTGAACTAATTGTTGAGATCCACATGAGCATTTGTAACTTGGCCTTGTGCCATGAAGAATCTGATTTACCCTTGATCCAGGTGGATATCAGTGGCCACCCACCTTTTCCAACTGGCCCAAAACAGTTTTCTGACAATTTTGGTAATTTACTATTTTTAGCAGTTTTTCAGTTCCGGAGCCGTTTTGAGGCCCTAAACGATGTTTTTTTTGGAAAAAGGTTTGCAATATACAAGTTCCTTTGATATTACCCCCAAAATGAATCTCCTCAATGATACCTTTCCAACGGGCTATCATACGCCTAAAACAAAGATCGTATGCAAAAGTTATGACCCTGGGAAGTTGATGTACTAACTTACCTAATTGGGGCCCACATGACTTTTGGCGCTTCATCTCCTAAGGTTAGGTTTTTGGATGTCTAGGGTTTTTGGAATTCTTATTTATTGTAAAAAGGTCTTCAAAGCCTCATTGTAATCATCTTCTTGCAAATGAGCACAACTGTCACATCTCTTCTTAGAGATAAGCCACCACCATTCCAGCAAGCTTGTTTCCGCTGCATTTTACAGTTTCAGCTTATTTCTTTATCGAATATAAAACCAGTTTTACTGTATCTTTGTTATTCTGTGTTAAGAACCTATTAATAACATGTATTCATTTCATTCTACTCATAAATCCAGATCAGTGGTATTAGAGCAGTCTGCTCCTTGTCGTCTTAATGCATGTCCCCAACGAGGTCGGAGTACAAAGAGTTGGGTCTCGAGCTTGTTTCTCTTGAGGACAAAAGATGTCGCACGCCCAAGCGACCTCTCATGGCAGGAGAAAATAAAGATGATGGGACATGAGATCCTTTCAAACTATTGATTGAGGAAGCCCTCACGCAACAGAGGAACGAGATGATGGATAGTTTCACGCAAATCCTTCGACGACTACCAACAGGCGACGCATCTTCTTCGAGCAGAGGCACCGCCCCCTTCAAAGTAAAAATAAACTTCGATATTCCTATATTTGAAGGTCAGATAGACACATATGTTGTAGACAAATGGTTGAATCTACTAGAACGGTATTTTTTTGTCCATAACTTTTTGAATAGAGAAAATATTACTTTTGCGCTCCTCAAAGTCGTTCCCCATGTCAAAGATTGGTGGGAAACTTTCTGTGAGCAAAAGGAAATAGAGGAACTCTCATTATTTACAGTCACGACCACCTGGGAATCCTTCAGGGATGTTATTAAGGAACAATACTACTCTGTCAGAAGTTATGACGACTTGTATACCAAATGGACCACACTGTGACAAGAAAGAGACCAAACAGTGCCAGATTTCACAAATATATTCCATACCTTGTGCACCAAGCTGGGTATCAAAGATTCAGAGCGACATTTGGTGTTCAAGTACCACGGTGCTATGCATAAATACATCTAGACCGAAATGGAATTTCTATACATCTCATCCATGGGCGTGACCTACCGATATGCCGTCAAAATCGAGAAGAAGCTCAAACAAAAGACGCAACAGTTTTGGCCTGGGAACCCCTCACAAAAAAATCCAAGAAAGGGCGGCCCCAACCCACAGAACAAAGGACAGAGCAAAGATGGACAGTATTGGGACAACCAGTCCAAGTCGCAAGCAAAGAAGGATACCAAAAAGACAAAGAAAGATACCAGGAAGTGGTGCGACTTCCATAAGAGCCCTTGGCATAACACCGCTAACTATCGCTCAAAGCAGTCGTTGGTGGTCGAAGTGAAATCCTTTGAATCATATGTGGTTTCTGACTTTGAGCCAGAACCAGAAAGGGGAAGATGAATCATTGACGCGGAACCCAGTGCCACCGTTGCTACCACCAAGCTCCGACATGGTGAACCGGATGAGCCAGAAGAAGGAGAGCACCTCTTCCATTCACAGATGTGGATAAAAGGCACCCCGCTGCATTTCATCATTGATAGTGATAGCCAGAAGAACCTCATCTCAGCATAGGTCATCAAGTGGTTGACGATTCCAACAACGTCGCACCCACAACCCTACACCATTGGATGGCTCCGCCAAGGAAGTGATCTTCACATCAGCCAATAGTGTCGACTGTCGTATGAAATCAAGCCCTTCAAAGATGAGGTATTGTGTGATGTTTCTCCTCTCAAAGTTCGTGATGTTATTTTTGGCCAACCTTATTTATGGAAACATCATGTTGTATATGAGTCTAGGCCTCGTAGTGTTATTATTACTTTGAATAGGAAATTGTACAGGATACCCAAGGTAGTCCCCCCAAGTGTTATTTCCTTCATCTCTACTAAGAAATGAAGGAAGGTCATCTCTCAGACGGGGAAGTTTGTCTTTTTCGTGATTTGCTCTCAAAATAAGCGAAAGATCACAACCACATCCAGGGTCTCTGTGGCCGACCTCTCCACATAGCAAAAGCAAGTAGACGAGGTCATGGAAGAATACTCAAATATCTTTTCCTCGCCTACCGGGGTACCTCTGCACTACCAGGTCAAGCACCCCATCGATCTGACCCCCGATGCACCACTGCCCAATGGGCCAGTCTATCGCTTCTCTATGTTAGAGAATGAGGAGATCAAGTGATAGATCCAAGAACTGCTCCACAAGGCGCACATTTGTCCCATATCATCACCTTGCAGGAGCCCAATCATGTTGGTACAGAAGAAAGATGGAACCTTGCGACTCTGCATTGATTATCAGGATTTGAATAAAATCACAGTCAGAAATCGGTACCCGATTCCCTGAATCGACGACCTCCTTGATCAACTCACAGGGGCCAAATACTTCAGTAAGATTGATGTGAAGTATGGCTACCACTAGGTCTCGATAGAATAGACAGATGTTTGGAAGACTGCCTTCAAGTCAAAGGAAGGCCTTTTTGAATGGTTGGTCATGCCCTTTGGTTTGACAAATGCTCCAACCACTTTCATGAGGATGATGGACGATATCATGCGACCATTCACCAATACTTTTGTAGTGGTGTATCTAGATGGCATTCTCATTTACAACAAGACTTGGGCCGAACACTTGCAACATATTCAGTAGGTTCTGCACACCCTGTGACAACACAAGCTATACGCCAACTTGGAAAAATTCTCCTTCAGCATGGATAGGGTCCATTACCTGGGATACATTGTTGATCAACATGGCATACATGTGGATCTAGTCAAGATCCAAGTCATCCATGACTGGCCATCCCCAACCACGCTCATTGAGCTTCAGAGCTTCTTAGGCCTTGCCAATTTCTACCGCAAGTTCGTGTTGGGATTCTCCCATATTACATGGGCCCTCGGCCAAATAACTAGGGGTGGTGGAAAGACAAAATTTGCATGGGGACGGTCCCAACAACAAGAGTTCAAAGATTTGAAGTATCACTTGTGCTCATCCCCAGTAATTTCACTACCAGACCTGCAACAACCCTTTGAGATCAAGAAATATGCTTCAGACTATGTTGTGGGCGTCGTTCTCACTCGGCATGGCCACCCCGTGGCCTATCATAGTGAGACACTATCAGATGTTGTCTGTAAGTACCCTACTTACGACAAAGAAATGTACTCCATTGTGCAAGTCTGCCGCCAGTGGAGACATTACATTCTTGGGAAGGAGACAATCATCCACACTTATCATAAGCCACTGTAGTTCATGCAGACACAAGGAAAATTGTAGAATGACCGCCATCAAAAGTGATCCACATACTTGCAGCAATTCCACCTCAACATCAGGTATAAACAAGAAGCACCAATCACATCGTTGATTGCCTCAACAGACTGCCAGTTGCGACACTCACTACGATACTAGACTCTTGTGGACATGAGACCTTTGGATGCCCCCAAATCTATGAGACATAACTAGACTTCGCCACCACCTACCAAATGTTGGGTGCAAATGTTGTTGTCAATAATTTCCATCTTCAGGATGGGTTGTTGTGTTGTATGGGCCATATCTGTGTTCCATCAAGCAAGCAAGTGAAGTTGATCTGGGAAGCCCACTACAGTCAGGTGGCAGGACACTTCGGCATCGAAAAGATAATGGCGATGCTACAAAAACATTTCTACTGGCCGAAACTTCGACATGAGGTCAACAAGTATATCAGGTCCTACATTGTCTGTGCTATTGCCAAACCGACCACTTAGAAATAGGGCATGTACACCCCTCTTCCTACTCATGATAGGCCATGGGAACCCATCTCAATGGACTACATGTCGGTCCTCACGTCCACCAAGCAGGGAAATGATTGTGTTTTGTGGTTGTTGATTGCTTTTCTAATATGGTGATTCAGGTTGCCTGCAAAAAGAGCATCACAGTAGAGGCCACTGCCAATCTCTTCTTTGAACAAGTCTGGGTACATTTTGGAATCCCACAAACCATTGTCTCAGATTGGGACAGTCGATTTCTCAACACATTCTGGTCGAGTCTCTTGTCACTGCTGGACACCAAGCTCACCAAATCCACAACCTTCCACCCCCATAGAAATGGCCAAACCGAGGTCGTAAATCGAATGATTGTGCATATCCTTCACATGTATAATTACAAGCACCCTCGCACATGGGATGGGAGCCTTCCCTATGTCCAACATATCTACAACTGAGCCCTACATAGCTCAACCGACCACAACCCCTTTCAGGTGGGGTTGGGATTCCAACCATTGGGACCCATAGATGTTGCACTTCCCCTTGCGGTCACCTCGACCGACTCATCTCCTGCTCCAACTGAAGCTGAAAAATCCACCTGGTTCATTGAGCAGATCCAACACATCCTCCAACAGGTTCAGGATATCCTACAAAAGTCCAATGACAAGTACAAGCAGTGCCATGATCAACATCGGGTGCCACATAAGTTTTAGGTGGGCCACAAAGTTTGGTTGCACTTGTAGAAATAGCACCTTACAAGACCCCATCAGAAGCTTCGCCCACTCTGTTATGGGCTGTACACCATCACCAATTCCACGGGGGATAATGATTTTGAGCTCAACATTCCTCCTTTCCTTGGCCTGCACCCAATGTTTAACGTGGATCTCCTTCGCCCTTATTTCCCACCATTATTGGACACCTCAGAAGTAGAAGAACAACTGACATCAATATAGCTCAACCTCTACTGCATACAACAAGCATCTAGTGATCATATTGTGGACACACAGATCAAGGGCACTCGACAACAAAGGATCGAGCTTTATCGAGTCGTCAAAGCAGGGCAGCTTTTACACCAAGGCAAGTGGCTCACCTGGGGCCAAATTCAACAGAAATTTCCTCATCTGATGGGGAACTCAATGCAATGGAGACCATTTATTCCTAAGGAGGGAGGATTGATCCAGGTGGATATTGGTGGCCACCCACCTTTTCCAATAGGCCCAAAACAATTTTCTGGCAATTTTGGTAATTTACTATTTTTAGCAGTTTTTCACTTCCAGAGCCGTTTTGAGGCCCTAAACGATGTTTTTTGGGAAAATGGGTCTCCTCGACGATACCATTCTAACGAGATATCATACGCCTAAAACAAAGATCATAAGCAAAAATTACGACCCTAGTAAGTTGATGTACTAACTTACCTAAACGGGGCCCACATGACTTTTGGCGCTTTATTTCTTAGGGTTAGGTTTTTGGATGTCTAGGTTTTTTGGCATTCATGTTTATTGTAAAAAGGCCTTCAAAGCCTCATTGTAATCATATTCTTGTGAATAAGCGCAACCGTCACATCTCTTCTCAGAGATAAGTCGCCACCATTCCAGGAAGCTTGTTTCCACTACATTTTACAGTTTCATCTTATTTCCTTATCGAATATAAAATCAGTTTTATTGTATCTCTATTATTTTGTGTTAATCACCTGTTAATAATCTGTAGTCATTTCATTCTTCTCATAAATCCGGATCAACCCTAGGTACCATCATTGGAATGAGGGGCCAAGGGTTTCTTCAGGATAAGTTTTTCGAGTATAAAAGAAAAAGAAAACTCTTAAATTGTTCATAAAAAAATTATTTGGGATGCCCAGTACATACACATATACGTGGGATCATCATTCAATAAGAGCATTCAATCAAAATTTAAAACCCTTAATTTTCCAAGACACAATTCTTTAAACTCTGAAAAAATGTCAATTTCCAAAAACCCAAAACCTACATCAAAAAATGATCCAGGTGGATATCGGTGGCCACCCACCTTTTCCAATAGGCTCAAAACAATTTTTTTGGCAATTTTGGTAATTTACTATTTTTAGCAGTTTTTAACTTCCGGGGCCATTTTGAGGGCCTAAATGAAGGTTTTTTGAGATCGAGCTTCTCAAAGATAGCTGAAGGCTCTGATTGAGCCCCCCTAAATGAATCTCATCGACGATACCTTTCCAACGATCTATCGTGCGCCCCAAACAGAGATCATATGCCAAAGTTACGCCCCTGGGAAGTTGATACACCAAACTACCCAAAACGGGGTCCATAAAATGGTTGGATTTTCATCTTCCGATCTTAGGGTTTAGATTTTATTTATGATAAAACAAGCCTTTGGAGCCTCATTGTAAAATCATCTTCTCACGGATGCAGGTAGCTGTCACATCTCTTCTCAGAGATAAGCTACCACCATTTTAACGAGTCTTTCACTTTGTATTTTTACAGTCTTTGTACATTTTCGCTCAATAATAGAAAATTGTGTATTATTGTATCTTTGTGTTTAAGGTTGCATCTCTAATACATTTATATTATATTATTGGATATCCAAGATATCTCTGTACATTCCTTTATTATATCTCCGCTCTCATTTCATGCCAAAAATAATCTGGATTAGTGGTATCAAAGCAGGCTGCTTTTGATCGTCCGAGTATAGCAAGTTGGGTCTCGATCTTGTCTCTCTTGAAGACAATTTCTCTCGCATGCCCAAGAAACCCTCCATGGTGGAAGAAAAGAAAAACGACGGAGTAGACGATTCTATCAATATGTTGCTTGAGCAAGCTCTCACGTGACAGAGGGACGAAATGATGGAGAATTTTTCCCACATCCTTCAACGTCTGCCGATAGCAACAGGGGCATCTTCATCAAACAACCACTTTGGAAGCACCACTCCTTTCAAGGTACAGGTTAATTTTTATATTACGGCATTTGAAGGTCAGATAGATGTGGATGCCCTAGATAAATGGTTAAATATGATAGAAGGTTATTTCTCTGTTCACCATTTTTCTGACAGGGAAAAGATCACCTTCGCACTCCTTAAATCTCTCCCCCATGTCAAACATCGGTGGGAAAATTACTAGGAACAAAGTTCTACATAATTGTCTATAATATATGGGGCCGATCCCACTTGGTATTTTTTTGTGGATGTGGTAAAGAAACAATATTACTCAGTTGGAAACTATGAGGACCAGTACATGAGATGGGCCACACTACGACAAGAGAGGGGCCAAGAAGTTCCATAGTTCACCAATACCTTCCATACTTTGCGCACCAATTTGTGTATCAAAGACTTCGAATGACATTTGGATCTGAAATATCGTGGGGCTCTACAAAGATACATCCAAATTGAAATGGATTTTCTAGACATCTCATCACTCAGTGTTGCTTATTGATATGTTGTTAAAATCGAGCAGAAATTTAAGCACCAGAACAAACAGGAGTTCGGGTTTCCAAATCCGCAACAACCAAAGTATGATAAAAACAGACCTAACAAACAATCTCCCTAAAACTAGTCCAAGCCATAGGAAAAGAAGGGTCACGGGAAGACGAAGAAGGACACTGGAAAATGGTGTGATTTCCACAAAATCCCCTAGTACAACACCGATGAATGTCGCTCAAAACAGTCATTGGTGGCCGAAATCAAAGACAAGGAGCCGAACCTTGATTCATAATTTGATTCAGAAAATACTGAGAGAAGATAGATCAATGACAAAGACCCCACTGCTATTGTCGCGACCACAATAATTCAACCAGATGAACCAACAGATCCTGAAGAGGGGAGCGCCTTTTTCATTCATAAATGTGGGTGAAGGGGATTCCACTACATTTTATTGTTGATAGTGGAAGCCAGAAGAACCTCATCTCAACAGAGTTCATCAAACAGTTGGGATTGTCGACAACACCACACCCACAACCATACACCATCGGGTGGCTTCGCTAGGGACGAGATCTTCGTGTTAGCCAACAATATCGATTGTCATACGACATCCATCCCTTCAAGGATGAGGCATTATGTGATGTCCTCTTGGGCCAACCATATATGTGGAAGTGCATGTTGTTTATGAGTCTCAACCCCGTGGTGTCATTGTTTCTCTAGAGGTCATGTCTACAGAATACTGGAGGTAGTTCCAACTATTGTTCCACCTAAACAGTGCCTCAAGGTTGTATCTCATACTAAAAAATTCAACTTCTTCACAATCTGTTCAAAAGGTGAACAAAAGGATACTACAACTACTACAACCTCGACCCAAGCACCTTCTATCCAACAGAAGAAGGTCGATAAGGTTGCAGTAAAGTGTAAATATTCCTTCTACACATAGGATCTCATGTATCCAGACTAGTTAAAAAGGTCCAACCCTTCCAGCCACAGGTTCGTGACAACCTTCAACAAGCTAAGCAACGCAACTTCTCCAACAAGGCAAGGAGCTCATCAAGATGCAGATTTAACAAATGCTTTTTCCTCTCCCTCGAGCACTCAACACAATGGATACCATTTCTTCCTAAGGAGGGAGGATTGATCCAGGTGGATATCAGTGGCCACCCACTTTTTCCAACTGGCTCAAAACAATTTTTTGGCAATTTTGGTAATTTACTATTTTTAGCAGTTTTTAACTTCCGGGGACATTTTTAGGGCCTAAATGAAGGATTTTTTGGGATCGAGCTTCTAAATTATATATGAAGGCTTTGATTGAGCCCCCCTAAATGAATATCCTCGACGATACCTTTCCAACGAGATATCGTGCGCCCCAAATGGAGATCGTATGCCAAAGTTACGCCCACTAGAAGTTGATACACCAAACTACCCAAAACAAGGTCCACAAAATGGTTGGATTTTCATCTTCTAGGGTTAGGGTTTTGGATTTTATTTATGATAAAAAAGGCCTTTGGAGCCTCATTGTAAAATAATCTTCTCACGAATGTGAGTAGCCGTCACATCTCTTCTTAGAGATAAGCTGCCACCATTCTAGCGAGTCTTTAACTTTGTATTTTTACAGTCTTTGTACATTTTCTCTCATTAATAGAAAGTTGTGTATTACTGTATCTTTGTGTTTATGGTTGCATATCTGATACATTTCTGTTATATTATTGGATATTTGAGATATCTTTGTACATTTCTTTATTATATCTCTGTTCTCATTTCATGCCGAAAATAATCTAGATCACAAAATACCATCTACAAACAAATTTACACAGAACTAAAAAATTTATGGTATTGAATATAATTCAATAGGATAATTCAATTAGACTTTAAAGCCATAAGGAAAATTTATGGTATTGAATATAATTCAATAGGATAATTCAATTAGACTTTAAAGCCATAAGGAAAATTACATTAAATTTTCAAAACAAAATGGCAATTATCATAAAATTTGAGAACTCACATCACCGAATTCAAACTCAACGGTTAGATGTCACACACCCAACCCCTAGGTACGTTTTTAAGGGATATGGTATAATTTTTTCGCTTACCTCTGATGAATATGATATCGAGTAATATTCTCTTTCTCTCGATGGACAGTCTCGATGCATGCCAGATCTCCCAAACTACGATTAGCATCCATTCGACACCTAAGGTTGACCAATCCTACTGGACCTCACTCGACTCGTGAACCCATTGAAGATTAACATGCGTCATCACACTGATGTTCTTAGTCAGCAACAATTTTTCATGTCACCATAGGGTGCTTAGGCTTGCTCGACTAGAGGATGACAATTGTCCCTCTCCTATAGTCCAAATAAAATACTTAATTAATATTTCATAGAATATCATTCTTTAGTAATTAATTACTTAAACCTCATTAAGGCTAGTTATTCTCCACAACTAATTATCCAATAATTAATTTTTTCTTATCCTAACATCCATGGCCCAGTAAACACTGAGGTTTTTACTTTCTCTTTTCCCCTTAGAAGTAGTTTAGCACTAATTCAATTAATTACTCATATGATAATTATGAGTAATTCTATCATAACACAATGAGGTTAATTTCTCCATAATATACTTAAGTTGATTAACCTTAATTAAGCTATATAATTCAATCCCTCCCTGACACACAACTCCATGCCAAATTTTCATGTAATTTAACACACACACACACATATAATGGGGAAATGATTAACCATATTCAATTTAATATTTATTATAACCAACCTATTCTTTTATTAATTATATTATAATATAATTATATTTAATTATATTATAATATGATTAAACATATCAAATGAGCACTTAGGATTATTAATATCTAATAATACCCAAGCCTCTGGACTTTGGCAATATTCCTTATCATGCTTTTATTGTTGGGTATGTGTTATATTCTTTGCACGAGTAGCAATGTATGCATTGCGTCAGGCGTGAAGGGGGGTTTGAGGGCAGTGCCCCCGAGAATTTTTTTTCCTCGAGAAATGTGTCGCATTGTTTCCTCATTTTTCGTGTTGGCTTGATTTTCGTGTCCATTGTTGGGTGGTTTTTCAACACATGGTTTTTTTCCAATGGTTTTCTATTTCCAGTTAAGGAATTAGGGTTGTTGACTAATCCAGGTCATTGGTTTAGTGTTTTGGATGCCGTTGGCTCCTATATGTATATTGTATTGTAAACAATGTATCACTATGAATTCATAGAGAATATGTTGGTTTTCCCGGTTTGGGTTTCCAGGGGAAAATTCTCTGTGTAATGTTTGTATTTTCCATTGTATATTTTCTGTTCTTTTACTGAAAATTCGTTTGCAGTAAATATTGTACAAGAATAAAATCTACATTTATGAACCCAAATCTCCCGAATGTCGGAGTTCCAGAGAGGGTCCCACTCATTTCGTAGAGTGCTACAAATATAATTATTTATATTAATTTATAATATAATTAATCACTTTAAACATTTACATTGATATTTGTGCAACCATTGGAATGGAAAAGGGTAGGTTCGAGCCTTCGACCCTTCGTTGCTTGTTCCTTCCATTACCCCAAACATCCTAGAGCCCTAGAGTCCCGAATTCCCGGAGATCCGTAGTCCCAAATTCTCGAAGTGTCCACACTTCACGTGATTTCACATTAAAATAATAAATTAAAAAGGGAAATAGGGTTGGCACTTTATCACGTACCAATATCATAATAAACTTGTCTAATATATATATATATATATATATATATATAACCTCTTTGGAAAATTGCACCCAGATTTATAAAAATTTCAAATATTGTATTTAATATTTGAATGAGAGATAGAGAGAGCGAGTTATCTAGGTCAATCTCCTTCAGCTCTTCAACACCTGATCCTCTATACTCAAGTGTCCTGGAGCCCCGGAGTACTGAAGCCCTAAAGTGGTCCCACTTACACACCTTTCCACATTATTTAACGTTTAAAAAGAGATGGCTTCATTCACGTGTAACCATTTTAATAAACCTTAATATAATATAATATATTATATTATATCCCTCGAAATTTACGCCCAGGTTTTAAAATTATCTAATAAATAATTTAATATTGGAAGAGGAGAGAGAGAGAGAGAGAGAGAGAGAGAGAGAGAGAGAGAGAGAGAGAGAGAGAGAGTTCTCTGGGTCAATCTCCTTCGGCTCTTCCACACAACTCTTCATTTTCATATAACCCAGAGTCTTGAAGTTCCGGAGTTTCAGAGGGGACCCACTTGTATTACCTTATGATTTAAATACATTGAATTATTTTGGGTTATAATTTAATAAATTACAATTAAAGGCTTATTATATTCAATTATTTTAAATTGATCACAATTAAATATAATATCATATAATTAATTATATCTCTTTTCTATGCAACCTTGTACATGGAAGGATAGGGTGTGGGCCTTCGACAACTTTGGCTTGTGAGTTCCAACACTCCAAACACCCCAAGGTCCCAAAGTTCTGAAGACCATGAGAAGGTTAAGGCATTTAGTCATAGGTTATTCCCTGGCTTACTTTGGCATTTGGAATTGTATTAATTTATATTTTCTTTTGGTCTTGCACAGTTTTGTTACCTGGAAAATTTAAAGGAAAATATCTTCTCTTACAGGAAATAAGAAAATGAGAAATATAAATTTTCAGTCTTTATAAAGGGATTTAATAAAAGTTTGTATT
The DNA here is from genome assembly GCA_009831015.1 of Picea engelmannii. Taxonomy (NCBI): domain Eukaryota; kingdom Viridiplantae; phylum Streptophyta; class Pinopsida; order Pinales; family Pinaceae; genus Picea; species Picea engelmannii. The sequence goes on along the minus strand of ML799220.1, from coordinate 90,568 downwards.
CCAAGGAAATTTCTCCATTCTAGAAATTAAAAATATAATTATAATCTCTCCCTTCTAGTGGGTAAATGAGTAAATTTTATTTCCTTATTACTGCGCTTTACCACTCTTGCTAAATTTAACAAAATTGGTCCTAAGGCAAAAATTTACCTCCACAGTAAATTTCAGTATTTCTACCAGGATTTACTGACCACCAAAATTTAAGGGGATTTTCCCCAAATTTAGGAGATTTAACACAAGTTTAACATAAATGTTTATTTTTTCCCCAAATAGAATTTTGAGAGCTTTTGTATTTAAATTTAGTTAGGAAAATTTCATGTTTATTTCCTAATTATTTTTCCTCAATAATAATTTATAAGGACTTTTAATGTTTTTCCATATTTGGGTTGTTCCATAAAGTGCAACCTAGATTTGATATCCTCTAAGCTTTCTAGCATAGGATTTGAGGACATACTAACATAGAGCACTATTATGTAGAAAAAACACTCTCTCTTCTTTCAGATGTGTTATAGAGATTGTTAACTATTCAGACATCATTTCCCAAGCATGCATTACACTATACAACACAAACAACCACAACATCCACTCCCGGAAATCTTATCTTAACACACATATAGTCAAGAGAAAAGGAATTAAATCAAATGAGATTCAACTAAGACATTCTCTTTATTTTACTTGATTTTTTCAAGTCACTTTTTTCATAAAACAAACTTACATAGTTCTAAAACATAATATATAATTTTCTCTGATCTAAATACTACATATATTTAATAGAATATACTTATCTAGAACCTAGATAATGCTACAACTGCTGAAAGGGGTGCCCTTTTCCACCCAATCGTATGCACATCAACTCATGGATGGATTTACTGTTGGCCACCCCCTAGCTAGATCATGATGCTCTGAGATATATTATTCCTTCTGTTCAACAACAATCAGGGACAAAGATCACTCTCCTCTTCCCACAGGAACTTGGAAGATCATTTTTCTCTCCACCAAGAAAGGGGATCTGCAATGAGTGCTTCCTCGGTCACTCATCTTCTCTGCAAACTTGTTTATCAGCTTGGATTGAAAATGTTGCCCAACAATTTAGGTACCTAGAAACCAAATTTGTTTTTCAGTTCTCTTCAGAACTAGAGAGCTACACATGTTCTCCTTCCTCGGAAAAATGTCACCAGACTCATTCCTCTACATCCTCTCTACTCTTGAAATGGATCCCACACTCCACCAACTCTCTCCCCTTTTCTCTACTCTCCCTTTTTCCTTATCTCTTGGCTTCTTCAGTAAGATTTTTGTGGGTCAAATCCTCCCATTTGTGGGTTAGTCCAGAATCCCATAGATGGGTACTTTCCTACCCATTCTTATCAGACAAGGGAGTTTTGGAACAACACCCATTCATTTTCATAAATGTGGGAATCTGATAGTTCATCTACCTACTCCCTCCATTAACCACAATTATAAAAAAATGGGCAATCTATATTTTTATTTATTATTAAATTGGCAAGGGAAAATCTCGTCATTGATTTCCTCTCATGCATCCTAATCTACCTTGGCAACCCCTTCAGTATTTATGAAACACTTTCCTTTTTACATTAGTAGCATAAATATGTACACTACCCTTTTAACAAAATACAGTTACATTCACAAGTTTGGGGAAACATGGTTATTACATTAGAATTAACAATCAAAATATAAAACCCTCAAACAAGTTTATGTAAAGTTGCAAAACAGGAATGTCAATCTCCATAAAAAAAACCACAAACTCAAAAGATTAGAATTAACAATCTGAATTTAAAACCCTCAAACAAATTTCTTTAACTTTGAAAAATGGGAATGTCAATTTCCATAAAATAACCCACATCAGAGGGAAATGTTCTAAACCTAATTTCCACAAAATTCAAACTCAAAGATTATAATTAACAATCAGAATTTAAGACCCTTAGACAAAATGTTATTTCCATAAAACAGAGAACACACATCCAAGAACAATGTCCAGGAGCCAACTTTCACAAGATTCAAACATATGACTTCGAATTAACAATCAAAAGTTAAAAGTTAAACCCTAGAACCTAGAACCCAATTTTCACAAAATTTAAGCAAAATCCAAAACCCAATTTTCACAAAATCCAAGCAAAATCCAAAACCTAATTTTCACAAAATTCAAACTCAAAGCTTATAATTAACAATTAGAATTTGAGGGCTCCAACAACATGCTTTAAATTTTGAAAACCAAAATTTCAATTCCATAAAATGAGAAAATGTCCATGACCCATTTTTTACAGAATTTAAACACACGACTTTGAATTACTAATGAGATCTTAAGTTAAAACCCTAAAAATAATTATTCAATTTTTCAAAATAAAAATGGCATTTTCCATTGACTTGCCCAAATCATTGGATCACATCCAAAACACAATTCTCACAAAATTCAAACTCAAATCTTTGAATTAATTATCACAATATAAGACATGTAATCCTTGGACTTGCAGTTTTTGTAACAGTAATGTCAATATGAAGCACCATAGGTGATAGGAAGATTCATACATTGGAGAATACCAACAATTACACTTTGTATATTTATTGAACCTCAAGATAATAGAATAATCATCCCATTGAGTTATGATTTATGCCCACTCTTAGCCTGAATGTAACACCCTGTTTCCCCCAAACTGTAAATATAACTGGACTAGCCAAGAACTATGGAAAAACTCATAAATGTGAATATGTGATGTAAATGGACCTCGAGGAAGAGGTCAATGAATGTGAATAACATTATGAATTTATTGCAGGACTGCTGATGAGGGGAGGTGCAGAAAAAGAGACCACGATGACGGTGGAGGACACCTGAAAAGGTGGCGTTAACTTCCACCGAGAATTTAATACCGTATTTGGACTCCACTGGCCCGGAGAACCAAAAGTAGCTCGTTGGCCCTGAAATTCAATGCCTCGCAGGTTGGTAGGTGGATGGCTTGATGAGGGATGGGATGGTGAACCGCCCATCCGTAGAGCCGTCAGGCCTGATCGACGCGAGGGTAATCGTGCCACACGCAACCTCGTGAGAGGATAAGGCGTATGGCAGAGACGATTGAAAGGGTAGATGGGAGGGGAACTCTAGAGTTTTTACGCAGAGTGAGTGATAGCAGAGAGGGGGGATTGCAACCTTCGCTCCTATTCACTGGCAGACGGAGAGACGCAGTCTCGACAACATCGTGGTCTCATCTCGGGGGTGGCTAGTGGTAAATCCACTGGGAGTCACTACACCTACGATTGGGTGGAAACGAGCACCCCTCTCAGCAGTGGCGTAAAACTTGTTGTTATTTCTGATAAGTGTTTTGCCTCTGGCATATGGAAATATATGTATTCTGATAATTATGCTCATAAGCTGTGAAACTGTGAATGTTTTCATTATAGGAAGGTTTGTATGGTATTTTGATCAGTATTAGTAGTTGTATATGTTTATAACAGGAAAACCATGCATGGCTTATGTTGATAAATGAATCTAATTATGCATAAGTTGAACCAAGTCCGACTTCCAGTCTGCTCTCGGGAATTTGTTTCCCCTGATCTGTCTCCAAGAATGCCCCGGGATAGACCTCTTCACAGAGATCTCTCTCCTTGGAAAGGTTTACCAAGAACCTGGAAAAAGGACTTGAATGTGCAAGTCTTAACAACCCTGTATAAAGAGGATTGACCCTCTTAAAATCCCGAAGTAGTAGCATAGGGATAAGTATTGATCACCGGATGAGATCCTGTCGGGGAATCTGCGGTAAATCACGATCGTTAAAATCGAAGGAATAAACGAGGGCGTTAATTGCCATTAACCCTTTTATTTCCTCTATATTCGTGATTAGCGAGGAAATTTGAATCGTAGACCCCTAGGCTCCATGAGAACATCTGGACCGTTGGTTTTTCCATGTCCAAAGAGCAGTAGGAAAGGGCGCGACATCGGGACCGATATGAACCGTCAGATCTTATCTAGGAAACCCGACAGTCGTTAGATTCATAGGGAGATAGACGAGGGTTAAGCCCCGTGAATAGGGGCAAAAAGGATCAGAGCCGTCCATTCGAGGAGGACAGGTGGCAAAGATCCAGGGAACTCGTGAACTCGGAGGTTCGTGAGGTAGGAGTCCAAAGGTTGGATGCTCCAAGTCGCGAATGGCGAAGCCACGAGAGGATCAGAGCCATCCATCCGAGGAGGACAGGTGGCAGAGATCCAAGGAACTCGTGAACTCAGAGGTTCGCGAGGTAGGAGTCCAAAAGTTGGATGCTCCAAGTCGCGAATGGCAAAGCCACGAGAGGATCAGAGACGTCCATCTGAGGAGGACAGGTGGCAGAGATCCAGGGATCTCATGAACTCGGAGGTTTGCAGGGTAAGGGTCCAAGCATTTGGTACTCCAAGTCACGAGACGCGAGGAGCGAGGAAGAAGGTAGCCGTTGGATTTGGGTCGCAAGAGAACCGTCAGATCTACACGTAGGATCGTGTATCGGGGTTTCGTAGGTTGAAGCCCGTGATCTTGGCAACAGAAGCTGTGAAGTTGCGAAGCGCGATATTTTGACGAGATCAGAACCACCCATTATTTGGGACGCGTTTCAGGAGATCCTGAGGCGTCGGGAATTGGAGAATCGCGAGTTCCGTGGGCGAGTGTATTTTGACATCGCAAACCCCGAAACCCTGATGAAAGGGTATGACTGCGGTCATATAGAGGGAGGTCGTGTGGACAAAAAGGTCTAGTCTAGGGGACTAGCGGAAGCTGACATCATATTGGGATATAGGGGATTCTGAGGACAAAATGTTTATGCATTTCAATGTTGTGATATTCGAAACCCTGATGGACGGAGGAGATTCTTTCGGAGGATCTCTGGGTCCGTAATGACCGTTAGATATGGAAATAATACGTTAACTTAAACCAGGACGTGGTTATGCTTTAGGATAAGTGGTGAGAAGATCTGGATGGTCAGAGTCCACCCGCCCATATCTACGGCTGAGAATGCATTCCTGACCCCCCTTACCATTCTACCTTTAATGGGGGTGGGGGGTCCGGAATTGGATGTGCAACTCTCGAACGGTCGAGATGTACTCATCGTGATCAATAGTTTCCCAGTGGATTCCGGACCCCCCTTTCCATTCTGCCTTTAACGAGGGGGGGGGGTCTGGAATAGTGTGGCGTGTGCAGTGGGGCCCCTCCCTGTCGTAACGTCCATCGTGTCGCGTTTCCCTCTCGCCACATGTGTTACACCTAAACGCGCGACGGGGCATGTTCCCATTGGCGGTTCTCTACCCCCGTTGAGGTTTATTCCTATTGGCCATTCGTTGACCCCATAGGAATTCATCCCTATGGGATGCATGTTAGCCCTGGCGGGCTTCGGTGGTTGCAGAGTCTAATGTTTGGACATTACTACAGCGCCAGAGCGCAAAATACAAATAGGCACTACGTTCAAATTGAACCGCGATCATGACCCACGATCACCTGAAAAAGGGGAAGAAAAGATAAAGAGCCAGTTTACGTTAGATCTCCATGGCCATTTAGGAGCTCGAGTCCGACAGAGGACCGGAAAAAATTGATTAGGTAGTGGGTATGTTACAAAGTGGTATCAGAGCATGGTTACAACACTCGGCCTGATTGGGCTCATGCACGAGTCGCACATAAACCACGTTCGAAGCACTTCTATGAGGAGTAACTCCCTGACTTAACTCCCCTGTCCAGGATTAAAAACTTGGAAAATGAGAACCCGACTGTGTATGCAAGTAAAATAAGTTATGAATTTATGCGCAATTTATAAAAAATGAATTTAACTCTTGACTAACAACCAACGTTTGTCTTTTCACTCAAGCGGACGATCAACCATGGGAATCTACAAACACAGAGAATGGTGACTCACCAAGAGGTGGGAGAAGGCTCCCACAACAGAGATGAAGAGTCTGACGAAAGAAGAGCAATAGGAACCCCTCCAGGCCTAGCTGAGACTGTGAGGAGTCTCATGGTCGAATTGCAAATTTGCAAGGCCGATAATGAAAGGATGACGAAAGAACAAGAAAAGCAAACCGAAATTAATGCAGTTCTACTGCAGAGCTTATCCAACCTACAACAAAAAATGCAGCATGAACCTGAGATGCAGAATCGTGGTCGTGTCAGTGGCCACACTGAGAGAAGCACATCCAGAAAGGTCCACCCCAGAGGTAAAGGACCAGTACCAGATGATTCCACTGAGAAGGAAGCTGGTGATTCAGAAGGTTCTTCCAGCAGCAGGACCAGTTCCTATTCTCGCGGAAAACCAAAGAAGCAAAAGACTTCTAAGAGTCACAAATTTGAGGAATTCAGGAAGGCCAAACCTCCCTCCTTCGATGGCGAGATAAAGAAGGGAGAGGAAGCTAAGGCTTGGCTACTTGGACTGAAGAAATATTTCAGAGTCCATGACTTCTCAGAGAATTTGAAGGCCCGAGTGGCCACTTTCAATCTGAACAGAAAGGCTTCCATCTGGTGGGAAGACCTTAAGAACATGAAAGGGGTCCGCGAGGAGGACCTGTCTTGGAAACAGTTTGAGAAGTACTTCTGGAAGAAGTATTTGTCGGAAAGGTATTTCGACGAGAAGGCTAAAGAGTTTTATGAACTCAAACTGGGACAACTTGCTATGGAGGAGTATGTCAACAAATTCCTCGACTTACTGAGATATGTACCCTACATCAAAGCAGAGAAGACGAAGGCACAACGCTTCATCAGTGGGCTACCCAAAGAATACCGAAACCGAATTGAATTTGATGAACCAAAGACCTTAGAAGACACTATACGAAAGGCAACATATTTTCATGAACAATATGGACATCGACCAGAGTCTTGTGGAGAATGGAAACAAAAGAATGGTTCAAAATTTCAGAAGAAAGGGAGCAAATCCTCGGGATTGAAAAACTACAAGAAGAACCACATAATGAACTTTCCAACCCGGAGTGTACTCCAACAAAACTTTCCCTCGGTGGACGGAAATAAAACTTCTGGACCTATACCAGTAAAGACTGATAACCCAAAGAGAAAACCTTTGGAATGCTGGGATTGCAGAGGAGAGCATCTCCGGAGAGACTGTCCACACCGACAACAAAACAGTCGAAAGGTTTATAACATGCAGGAAGCTACCACAGCCAATGATGTGGCAAGGAGTGTGCCACAGATTTATGCAGCCTTGGATAATAACCAAGTTGACCACCAAGCTTCAGTGGTGGAAATAGAAGGTATGATTTTCAACCATCCGGTGTCTGTTTTGATTGACCCTGGTTCAAATTTGAGTTATATATCCCCTAGAGCTGTTGATAAGTGTAAGCTACAGCCACATAAGCAAACTAAACCATGGTTGGTACAGTTAGCCACTGGCACCAAAAGAAAGGTGGTAGAGGCCGTACCAGCCTGCCAATTAATGTTGGGTGAATTCCCCATCCAAGCAACCCTTAATGCATTACCCCTGGGATCATACGATCTGTTGATTGCTATGGACTAGCTGGCCGCCCATAAAGCCAAACTGGACTGTTACTATAAAACCTTAGAATCTGTGAGCGAAGAAGGAAAAAGGATAACCCTTCAAGAGATCCGAAAACCGGTCTCGGTGAGACAAATATCAGCATTGCAAATGAGGAAGTATTGCCGAAAGGGATGTCCCCTATATGCAGTACAGGTGTTGAAAACAACTGAAGGTGCAGATCCAAGCCCTGATGATTACCCTATCCTGAGAGAATACCGAGATGTGTTTCCAGAGGAGATATTGGGTCTACCTCTGAGAAGAGACATTGACTTCTCAATAGAACTTGCATCAGGAGCGGTGTCGGTGTCTAGAACACCCTACCGGATGAGCACACCTGAATTAGTTGAACTCAAATTGCAATTGAAGGAAATGATGGACAAGGGTTATATTCGACCCAGCGTGTCCCCATGGGGAGCACCAGTCCTGTTTGTGAAAAAGAAGGATGGCACCCTTAGACTGTGCATAGATTATTGACAACTTAATAAAGTAACTATAAAGAACAAATACCCCTTACCTAGGATCGACGATCTATTCGATCAGTTGGGAGGTGCGTCTATTTTCTCAAAGATTGACTTGAGGTCAGGATACCATCAAGTCCGAATTAAGGGTGAAGACATCCATAAGACCTCTTTCCGGACACTGTATGGTCATTATGAGTTTGTGGTAGTGCCATTTGGGTTAACCAATGCCCCTGCCGCTTTCATGTGCTTAATGAACAATGTACTCAGTAAATTTTTAGATAAATTTGTACTAGTTTTCATTGATGACATATTAATCTACTCTAAGAATATAGAAGAACATGAAGAACATATTAGACTTGTGCTGCAAGTGCTAAGAGAGCATCAACTATATGCTAAATTCAACAAGTGTGACTTCTTTCAAAAGCAAATACACTACTTGGGACATGTTCTGTCCAAGGAAGGGGTAGCAGTAGATCCTGACAAGATCAGGTCTATCATGGAATGGCCTACCCCAAAGGATGTCTTAGACATCGGATCCTTTATGGGATTGGCGGGATACTATAGAAGATTTATAAAATATTTCTCCAGGATTGGTTGTCCAATCACTACCCTCCAGAAGAAGGGAACAAAATTTCTGTGGACACAACAATGCGAAGAAAGATTTCAAACCTTGAAACATCTACTAACCCATGCACCTGTGTTGAAAATCGCTGACCCAGAAGCTGACTTCCTTGTGTGCATAGATGCATGTAAAGAAGGGCTAGGAGGAGTCCTTATGCAGGAAGGAAAGGTGATCTGCTATGAATCCAGAATATTGAATGAACATGAGGTCAACTATGTGACTCGTGATCTAGAATTGGCTGCCATAGTGCATGCCTTAAAAATGTGGAGGCATTATCTCCTGGGAAAGAAAAATTGTGCTTATGACAGATCACTGTGGATTACAGTATTTGTTTGATCAACCCAAACTCAATGCTATATAAGCTAGCTGGATGGCCCTCCTTAGCGAATTTGACTTTGAAATCAAACACATTAAAGGGAAGGAGAATAGGGTGGTCGATGCCCTTAGTAGAAGCATGAGAACAATTCACCTGGTAGCAGTGAGTACCTGTGAGACAGATGTCAAGAACAAAGTCAAGGAGGTACAAGAAATAGATCCCTTCGCCCGAAATGTGACCATGTACCTACAACAATAACCCACTGGAGAAAAATACGAAGGCTATCAGATGACCGACGGAGGTCTGCTCACCTACAGAGAGAGATTGTACATTCCCAATTGTGACGACTTGAAGAGGTTCATCATGGATGAACTGCATAAAAGACCCTACATTGGTCACACAGGATACCAGAAAATGATTACTGCCACCCGAAAACAATTTTATTGGTCGGGATTGAAGAAGGACATAGCCAAACATTTGGCCCAATGCATAGAATGCCAACAGGTTAAAGCAGAACATCGACACCCAACAGGACTATTACACCCGTTACCCATCCCAGAATGGAAATGGGAAACCATCTCCATGGATTTTATCACTGGATTACCAACTTCAACCAAACAAAATGACGCCATTATGGTAGTGGTGGATAAACTGAGCAAGTTTGCTCATTTCATCCCTGTCAAATCGACCTGCAAGGCGATAGATATCACACAGGTATTCATGAAAGAGGTGTTCCGACTGCACGACATGCCGAGAGAGATAGTATCTGACAGAGACACAAAATTCACTTCCAAATTCTGGAAATCACTGATGGCGGGTTTAGAGACCAAATTGTTGTTTAGTACCGCCTATCACCCTCAAACCGATGGACAGACAGAAAGAGTAAATCAGATATTAGAATATATGTTAAGGATGCATGTGATACATCAACCTAGGAAATGGGAAGACTACCTGCCATTGGTAGAATTTGCCTACAACAACGGCTACCAAGCATCCTTAAAGATGAGTCCCTTCGAGGTCCTTTATGGTAGATAGTGTAATACTCCAGTCAGCTGGAGTAATCCTGTAAATAGGATTTCTATTGGACCCGATATGTTGAAAGAAATGGAACAACAAGTGACTCAAATAAAACAAAATCTGAAGGCCGCTCAGAGCCGACAGAAAATCTATGCTGATCAAAAGAGAACTCCAAGAGAGTTCAAAATGGGAGACCATGTATATCTTAGAATTAAGCCCAGAAGGAGCTCCCTGAAAATGGGAGCTTGTGCCAAATTGGCACCCCAGTATTGTGGACCCTTTGAGGTTCTAGACAGAGTGGGACCTGTAGCCTATCGGCTAGCACTTCCTCCCACAGTAAAAGAACATAATGTTTTCCATGTTTCATTATTGAAGAAATATGTACATGATGCTAATCATATAATTGACTGGTCTGTGATCCAAGTGGAACCGGAGGGAGAATTTCTACCAGAACCCCAATGCATATTGGACAGAAAGGAAACCCGACTCAGGAATAGAACCATTGCACAGGTCAAGGTGCAGTGGAAACATTTTGGCCCAGATGAGGCTACATGGGAGATGGAAGATGCCATGAAACTGACATATCTGATTTTGTTTACTTCTGCACATGCAATTCATGTTAGTAGATAAGAACATCGAGGACGCTGTTCCTTTTTAAGGGGGAGGGAATTATAACACCCTGTTTCCCCCAAACTGTAAATATAACTGGACTGGCCAAGAACTAAGGAAAAACTCATAAATGTGAATATTTGATGTAAATGGACCTCGAGGAAGAGTTCAATGAATGTGAATAACATTCTAAATTTATTGCAGGACTGCTGATGAGGGGAGGTGCAGAAAAAGAGACCACGATGACGGCGGAGGACACCTGAAAAGGTGGTGTTAACTTCCACCGAGAATTTAATACCGTATTTGGACTCCACTGGCCCGAAGAACCAAAAGCGGCTCCCTGGCCTTGAAATTAAATGCCTCGCAGGCTGGTAGGCGGATGGCTTGATGAGGGATGGGATGGTGAACTGCCCATCCATAGAGCCGCCAGACCTGATCGGCGCGAGGGTAATCATGCCACACACAACCTCGCGAGATGATAAGGCGTATGGCAGAGATGATTGAAAGGGTAGACGCGAGGGGAACTCTGGAGTTTTTACGCAGAGTGAGTGATAGCAGAGAGGGGGGATTGCAACCTTCACTCTTGGTCACTGGCAGACAGAGAGACGTAGTCTCGACAACATCGTGGTCTCAACTCGGGGGTGGCTAGTGGTAAATCCGCTGGGAGTCGCTATGCCTACGGTTGGGTGGAAACGAGCACCCCTCTCAGCAGTGGCATAAAACTTGTTGTTATTTATGATAAGTGTTTTTCCTCTGGCATCTGGAAATATATGTATTTTGATAATTATGCTCATAAGCTATGAAACTATGAATGTTTTCATTATAGGAAGGTCTGTATGGTATTTTGATCAGTATTAGTAGTTGTATATGTTTATAACAGGAAAACCATGCATGGCTTATGTTGATAAATGAATCTAATTATGCATAAGTTGAACCAAGTTTGACGTCTAGTCCGTTCTCAGGAATTTGTTTCCCCTGATCTGTCTCCAAGAATGCCCCGGGATAGACCTCTTCACAGAGATCTCCCTCCTTGGAAAGGTTTACCAAGAACCTGGAAAAATGACTTGAATGTGCAAGTCTTAAAAACCCTGTATAAAGAGGATTGACCCTCTTAAAATCCCGAAGTAGCAACGTAGGGATAAGTATTGATCACCGGATGAGATCCTGTCGGGGAATCTGTGGTAAATCACGATCGTTAAAATTGAAGGAATAAACGAGGGCGTTAATTTCCATTAACCCTTTTCTTTCCTCTATCTTCGTGATTAGCGAGGAAATATGAATCGTAGACCCCCAGGCTCCATGAGAACATCTGGACCGTTGGTTTTTCCACGTCCAAAGAGCGGTAGGAAAGGGCGTGACATCGGGACCGATCTGAATCGTCAGATCTTAGCTAGGAAACCTGACAGTCGTTAGATCCATAGGGAGATAGACGAGGGTTAAGCCTCGTGAATAGGGGCAAAAAGGATCAGAGCCGTCCATCCGAGGAGGACAGGTGGCAGAGATCCAGGGAACTCGTGAACTCGGAGGTTCGCAAGGTAGGAGTCCAAAGGTTGGATGCTCCAAGTCGCAAATGGCGAAGCCACGAGAGGATCAAAGCCGTCCATCCGAGGAGGACAGGTGGCAGAGATCCAGGGAAATCATGAACTCGGAGGTTCGCGAGGTAGGAGTCCAAAAGTTGGATGCTCTAAGTCGTGAATGGCGAAGCCATGAGAGGATCAGAGCAGTCCATCCAAGGAGGACAGGTGGCAGAGATCCAGGGATCTCGTGAACTCGAAGGTTCGTAGGGTAAGGGTCCAATCATTTGGTACTCCAAGTCGTGAGACGCGAAGAGCGAGGAATAAGGTAGCTGTTGGATCTGGGTCGCAGGAGAACCGTTGGATCTACACGTAGGATTGTGTATCGGGGTTTCGTAGGTTGAAGCCCGTGATCTTGGAAACAGAAGCTGCGAAGTCGCAAAGCATGATATTTTGATGAGATCAGAACTGCCCATTATTTGGGACGCGTGTCAGGAGATCCCGAGGCGTCGGGAATCGGAGAATCGCGAGTTCCGTGGGAGAGTGTATTTTGACATCGCAAACCCCGAAACCCCGATGAAAGGGTATGACTGCGGTCATATAGAGGGAGGTCGTGTGGACAGAAAGGTCTAGTCTAGGGGACTAGCGGAAGCTGACATCATATCGGGATATCGGGGATTCTGAGGACAAAATGTTTATGCATTTCAATGTTGTGATATTCGAAACCCCGATGGACGGAGGAGATTCTTTCAGAGGATCTTCGGGTTCGTAATGACCATTAGATATGGAAACAATATGTTAACTTAAACCAGGACGTGGTTATGCTTTAGGATAAGCAGTGAGAAGATCTGGACGGTCAGAGTCCACCCACCCATATCTACGGCTGAGAATGCATTCCGGACCCCCCTTGCCATTCTACCTTTAATGGGGCGGGGGGTTCGAAATTGGACGCGCAACTCTCGAACGGTCAAGATGTACTCATCGTGATCAACGATTTCCCAGTGGATTTTGGACCCCCCTTGCGATTTTGCCTTTAACGAGGGGGGGGGGGTCCGGAATAGTGTGGCGTGTGCAGTGGGGCCCCTCCCTGTCATAACGTCCACCGTGTCGCGTTTCCCTCTCCCCACCTGTGTTACACCTAAACGCGCGACAGGACTTGTTCCCATTGGCGGTTCTCTACCCCCGTTGAGGTTTATTCCTATTGGCCATTCGTTGACCCCGTAGGAATTCATCCCTATGGGATGCACGTTAGCCCTGGCGGGCTTCGGTGGTTGCAAAGTCTAATGTTTGGACATTACTATAGCGCCGGAGCGCGAAATACAAATAGGCACTAGGTTCAAACTGAACCGCGATCATGACCCGCGATCACCTGAAAATGGGGAAGAAAAGATAAAGATCCAGTTTACGTTAGATCTCCATGGCCATTTAGGAGCTAGAGTCCGACAGAGGACCGAAAAAATTTGATTAGGCAGTGGGTATGTTACACTGATAATGGTATTAGAGCCATGTTGTTAAATCCATGAATAGATTCCCTGGAAGTTTCCCAGCCTGCTGAAAACACCTCTATTGGCCTGCTTATCCCTCTGGAAGATTCGTTCCCTTCACTGAACGTGTCATTTTTTTGTTTCACTTAAAACCCTAATTTCTGAGTTCCTCTCTCATTCTACTCATCGGGAATCCTAATTGTTTCAACATAGTAACTTTCTTGCAATGGATTGCAATCTCCCGAACGGATTTTATTCCTCATGACTCTCATGACATATTCTCTCTATTGGTTTCGTTGTCTTTCTTCATGACCTCCCATCTTCGTGCGACTGCACCTCCCATTCTCATCTATTTATCCTTGATATTCTGCGACCCCTCTCTTAGAAAAATGACTAGAAATGACTCACCTTTCCTTGCCCACACACCTTTCTCACTCGATGCTTGTAAAACCTAGTCTATATGTTGAATTCTCCATGCAAGACGCAAACCTTAATACACCAAGTTCCCCTTAAGCGCCCTTGTCAACTGCAACTCGTACTTTGGTCAGTTTTCTCCCATCGACTGCTCCTCATCCTCGACTTTTAATTCATTGGATTCACCCAGTGAAATTGTTCACCCTCCTTATTCCCATATGGGCCTGTGGTTCCTCGACACGAGAATTAGTCAACATGTCACTACATTTCTCACATGCATGGTACTACGCTGGTATTTAACTTCGCAGTTGCATGAATTATGGGTTCCCACAATACCAAAAATGGATCCAACCCTTTCGTTTCACTACAATCCTCTGCTCATAATCCTAGGTCGCAAGTTCGATAAGGATTGGGGTCAGAGCAAGAAAACCCTTGCAATACATCATCGAAAGAGGATGGTGTTGGGATAATGAAGATACATGTGCAGAAGTGACTAAAGGAAATGGGTTTGAGTCACATTCAGTCCATCGAAACATTTAATATACTCTTGGTGAACGATATGTAGCGAGACATTTTTTATTTTATTGGTGCAACTTCATTGTATTTTCATTTTCTAACATGTGCATGAAGGCAGAAGACAATGCAATCTCTCATCTCCATTGTTGGCATGGTTCTAACCGGTAAGGAGAACTATAGATAATGGTACATGAAGATCAAGAGCACATTGATCTTAAACAACCTTTGGAAAGGTATTTTTGAAGCAACAACAATCACTCAAAGAAACAAAATCACTAAAGAAAAATAAGAATAAGAATAAGAAGAAGAAGCCTCATAATCAAAGTGGAAGAGTAGCAGACTAGTGATTCCAACCTCAAACAAAGAATGTGAAATATGGGAATAAAAATACCAGAAGGCATATGTTGTAATATATGTGATATTAAGTGAGGAGGTGAGCTATCATATTGTTTCCAATAGTGATTCCTATGGATATTTGAAGAGATTGAACGAATTGTATGACACACATTCAGAAGTTGAACTCATACAACTAATATTGAAGCTTTTCAACTTAGAATTGAAGAATGATAACCCTATGGCTTTAGCTTCATAAATCAAAGCCATAATGCATGAAATTAAAGCCACTGGAGAGAAGAATATTTATCTCCCTCTCATGACCTTCATTAAGACCCTCTACCCTACATATTCTCACTACCTTGAATCATTACAAGCAAGCGATCAAATGAAATCCAGCACATTTGACAAGCTGGTGAAGAAAGTTGTAGATCGTGAGAATACCTTTGGAAAGAAGTCAACTCCTCCAATTGGCGAGATTGTTTACCTTGTTCAGAAAGACAAGAATGAACCACATGATTCTTCCAGAGGAGAAAGAATCAAAAGAGGACATGGACGTAGAAGAAAGAGTTTTGGAGGAAGGGGGTAAACACAATCAAGGTGATAGATCCAATATTCATTGTACCCATTGAAAAAAGAATGGGTCACATGAAGCAAATGACTACAAATTTTTGTGAGATAAGATCAATGAAGACATATAGAATAAGAAAAAGGATAAAGGTAAACCTTTAGAGCCAACAAAATGTAATCCACCTAAATATTCCCATTACATTGTTGCTCATTGCAATATAGGAGTACCAAAATATTTATTTAACACTGCATATACTCCTTGTAAAGATCCATGGCTTCTTGACACAGACACAACCTCTCACATGAAATTTCGAAGAGACTTATTTGAAGACTTCAATAACAATGTAGATGGCATAGTGTATTTTGAAAACAAGTCTATCCTCAAACCCTCAGGAATGGGCACCATCATACTCAAGTTGCCTGGATTCCCAAATTTTCTTCTACAAAATGTGATATATATTCCTTAGCTAAAAAGGAGCTTATTTTCCCTTGTGCACATCTGATTGCAAGGCCACTCTATTCATATGATCAGTGGAAAAGTTGAAATACGAAAGGATTTTGATAACATTCTCTTATGACCGGAATGGAAGATGGAGGATTGTTGAAGCTGAATGAGACATCTTCCCATACACAAAATGATGCATACCTCTCTGATCATGGCAAAGGTATAATGCCATCTAGTCTTTTGTGGAATGTTAGATTTGGTCATATCGATTCTGACAGTGTTTGTTTATTAATAAATAATGGCGTTTCTAGTTTTCTACTATTCCTAAGAAAGTGAAATAATGTGATGCTTGTATTCTGGGAAAGAATAGAAAAAAACCATTCCATGATTCTACTTCTAGAGCATGTAGAAAACTTGAACTGATTCATTTTGATTTGTGTGGCCCTATGCTTGTTCCTCCTAGAAATGGAAATAAATATATCATGTCTTTAATTGATCATTACATCAAGATGTGTTGGCTGTACTTACTAAAAGATAAATCACAAGCTTTTGAAACATTTAAAAAATTTCATGTATGGATGGAAAATGAAGCTTAGTCTCATATTGAATCTCTTCACACTGATAATGGAAAACAATATACTTCTAATGAATTTCAAAGATACCTTCACCAACATGGGATTAAACATAAAACCATAGTTCCATACAATCCCCAACAAAAAAGTGCGGCTGAACGAATGGACAAGACACTCCTAAATATGGTTTCTTCCATGATGTTTTTGAAGAATGTTAAATTGATGTTTTTGGATGATGTGGTTTTGTGTGCAGTTTATGTCAAAAATAGGTGTCCATCTCATGCTCTTAAAAAAAAGACTCCTTATGAAATGTGGTATGGCCACATTCCTTTGGTGAGGCATCTCAAGGTCTTTGGTTCCACTTGATATGCCTTGATTCCTAAGGAGAAAAGAATAAAGTTTGATGCAAGGAGTTGTAAGTGCATATTCTTGGGGTACTCACTAATACATTTGGGTCAAATTATGACAGCGCATTCAACGCAATTGCCACTTTATATTGTCGGGATAATGATAAACAACAGACCCCCTCAAACGCCATTTCACATGACACCGCTTTTTTGATGCCATATATATCATCTATATTGCAACGTTTCATGTGAACATGTGTCATCTCTGATTTGACTGTCCAAACCCCATATATTCATCACTACAGCAATGTCAGAGACTTCATAATTCCAACGTCCCATTTCATCGGTCTCCACTACGTGGACGCTATGGGAGCGACGTTACCATACATCACAATTCTGACTTATAGTAACGTCGCTCAACCGACGACCAACTATATATCTTCGTTGTATGTGCCATGGGAGCGACGTTACCATACATCACAATTTCGACTTATAGTTATGTTGCTCAACCGATGACAAGCTATATATCTCTGACGTATGTGCCATGGGAGCAATGTTACCATGTGTCGGAATGTCGACGTATGGTAACATTGCTCAACCGAAGGCCAACTATATATCTTCGACGTATGTGCCATGGGAGTGATGTTACCATATGTCACAATTTCGATGTCATGTAGGTATTTAAAAAAAAATGTCAAATTTATTTTTATTTTTTTGATATTTTTAAATTTTGCAACTAGAAAAATTTAAAATGAAGTAATTTCCTTGTATCATCCTAATAAGGGTATATAGTGAATAACCTATTTAGTGATACTAATACAAATAGATGTAATAATTGAATATGGACTAATACATATGATAAGCCCATACATGTGTTATGTTACCCTTTTTATATCGGCTTAATGAAAAGGATAGTACTTATACCATTATCTCTATTAGTTACCTATGATAAGGTAATGAAACCCATATATATACTTTGCACCTATCTGATTACTCGATATAAGCTCATAAGTTTCCATGGTCTTAATTCACATCTTTCATATCATAACAATGTGATAAGATTATATGTGGTGTTGAGATTAACTCTATGTGTTTATCTGTAATCAATTACACACGTTAATAATAATGCTTATACTGTACTTAAGTTGGGAATCATAGTAATCAATACGAGTATGTGATATGTACTGGTATATACAACCTCTACGTTGAATATGATAGTGAGAATTGATTATTATGATAGATTAGTTATGGTTATTACTATGGAAGTTACACTCTTCTCTATATTATAGTTGTACCAATATTAGATAATTACAGTGAAAGTCGTGTAATACAATCTGACCTATATGAATAATTACACATAATACCTAAGGTTCAACATATCACTTACAACTTACATTGGTTCCATATCAGTTATATATGACATGCTTATTCACATAATCTATGCCCTTTATATATATATTTAATGATCTATCCCTATTCAAGAAGATGTAACTCATACTGTTGTAATTATATCATATTCATACCTATCAACTTATGGTAATAGAAGTAATTCTTGGGATTTACTTGTGTTTCTACATATAAGATACAAGGAGCTTTATACACATATGATGTAAGATTATTTCCATTCACCTATATGTGGTAATGCGAATGCCCCTTTATTCCATATTCATTGCACTCATCGGGTACATACATCACACAATAGGAGTAAATAAGGATATACATGTATTACTAGTCCATGCATAAGTAATGGTTACCTTATTACCATAATCTCTTACATGTTATAGTTATAAGGGTAATGATACTATCATAGATAAAGAATGGGCTTGTATTACTCACCATATAAACTGGTTCATCATAAGCAATGGAAATCATAGATATAAGTATGTAATCATACCAATAGAAGCATAGTTAAACAAAACAGATCAATACTTATTAGTCATGTTAAATCTTTATTCGAATCACAGTACTTGTCTAAATTAGACATGTCATGTTAGTCTGAATTGAACACACAATATCCATAATCAATGTGATTAGATTCAATATGGATTAGCTTATAGTTAATAGTTGATGTCATCACCTTAATAAGATTGGTATAATACAAGTAATAAGCCAGTTAGTCTTAATATTCATACTGTATCTTCCTAATAATGATACCGCTCTAATCATATAGAAGCTTCATAGTGAGTTCGATAAGTTGTAGATACGAGTTATGCTTTGAGTGCCATATCACGTAGTTTCCATAACAAGAGCTTAGTAATAGAGAGATTAGGATGATTCATTGTTTTGTTTAGTGATGTTTGGTATAGGCTAAGAATAGAAAGAAGAATGGTCACAAGAAGGTGTGAGGAGGCTTCCTAGAGTAGTGTGACCTTGGTCAAATTCATAGGAAAATTGTTATAAGTAGGGAAAAATAGAAACATATAATGCCTTTTCATTTTTCTGTTCACAAGATCAGGATATATGAGAAAAAAAATAAACATATCTAAATTAAATTATGAGTATAAACAAAATTTTTGAGTGAAAAGAAAAACCTCAAGATTACCTCCTGATCTAAGAAAGATGTAATTGTCACATGTGTGGATGAAAACCTTTATAATATGCTCAAAAATAATTTTAGGTTCATGGATGAAACCTCTAGGGTTTGATCTCTATCATAAGGACTTAGGAATAGTTTTTCCAAGGTATAGACCATCACAAGACAACTACAACAAGTACTCCACAAGAAGGGACATAAAGGTATTGACCATAGCTGATAAAACAAAACCAGGTACCCCACAAGAAGGGATAGCAAGAACTCCAAAAACTAAGACAACAAAACTCTCCATATCAAACAAGCAAACCCCCCATAACAAACAATCCATATCAAACCCTCCATAACTTAAAAGAAGACAACATTGGATAAACACTCCAACCAATACCAAGACCCAACTAATACCAAGATCAAACCAATACCAAGACCAATACAAAACTCAGATCTGAAATTGTTACACCAAATGGAGAGGCTGCACCAACAAACTCAGATATGAAACGGTTACATCAAATGGAGAGGCTGCACCAACAAAACTCAGATCTAAAACAATTACACCAAATAGAGAGGCCTCACCAATAAATAAAACTCAAATCTAAAGTTGTTACATCAAATGGAGAGGTCGCACCAACAAAACAAAACTCAGATCTGAAAAGATAGTCCAAAAAGGAGGCTGCACCATCATCAAGAGAGAACAACTGAGGTAGCCGCAACAAATAGGAGAGTGAGGAGTGAGTGAGTGAGTGTGAGTGTAATAGAATGCTAGAGGGTAGGGTCTTATTTATAGTTAGGGAGAGGGGTTAGGGAAATTGAAAATTATAATTAAATATTGACATTTAATTAATATAAATATTAATTAAAATGTCAATTAATATTAATATTAATTATAAAAACCCTAAACACATATAAAACCCCAATCACATAAAATAACAAGGGGGTACCTTTTAATACAAAGTCAAGGGGGGGTTCATAATTGAAAAACATGTCCACATGAGTCTAATAATGACCTATAAACTTTATCATCACTACATAAGGGGGTCCATCAACAATGTGGTCATGTCCATATTCATAGGCACTCCTAGGTCTCATGGACCATCCCGAGAGAGAGGAAGAGGATCACACATCAATACATCTTGGTGTTACACCAAGATCTATCTGGTCAAATACCAGGTTTCCCTAGAACACATCTAGGGGCCCTAAAACACATCTAGGGTTTTATCCACCAAGGTACAAGACCAAGGATCAACCAATGCATTACGCAAGGGTTCCATGGAATACATCCAGGGGCCCTAGAACACATCTAGGGACTTATATCAACCACCAAGGAACACATCCAAGGATCAATCCAAGAATTGAGAAAGGATTCCGTGGAACACATCCAGGGGCCCTAGACACATCTAGAGACTTGTATCAACCACCAAGGAACATATCCAAGGATCAATCCAAGCATTGAGCAAGGATGATCCCTTAGGAAACTACCATTTGGATGTCATTTGCTTCCCAAAAGGAAGTGAGAAGATGCCTAAACTTCTCAATGATGGATCTAATCAACTTTGGGTTCCCCCCAAAGATATTTTGCTAAAGATTGGTTCACACTTCTCATTAGATAATTCAATACATCTTGATACCTTTTTATACAAGAAGGATTTTAAGGAAAGTATTTTTTAGCTTAAGACTGTTTCAGTGGAAGCTCTAATTTTTGCAACCCCATCATAACCCAAAAACTCACTCCCTTTGAACTAAGTTGTCCTCTAGTTTATGATGGTTATATTGAGTCTTGCACTAAAGAGAGGAGATGTTATAACCACGTTTTTCTCATTGAGATAGATAGCCATACTACTTAGCTTCCATATTGTACCAAAGGAGAAAAATTGTATCGTTGCATAAAGGAGGACCGTTTGGAGGCGGAGAGATAGTGAGATTGCAATGAACCGTTTGGAGGCCTAGACATCATGATATTGCAGCACACCCGAGTTGAAATGACCATTTGAGGCAGAAATATGTGAGATTACAGTGCACCCTTTGGAGTGTCAGGTCAGATCAGATTATGATTAGGGTTATATTCTATATTTTCTGGGAAGGGGTGGAGTTCAGAAAATGCGTTGCAAAGAGAACATTATTTGCATTCATTTTTCCTTTGATTGAAATGTTCAGGTATAAACTCAAAGAAAAATAGTTTTAATCAATTTTGGAGAGTTGTGGATTATGATGTCCAAAATGAACAAAAGTGATATTTACTAGGTGGCGTGTATCATGTTCAAGTACATCCAAAATTCCTCCATTCTAATGCGGCTTCCCACACATGGGAATTTGGAGATATTTTGAAGTTGCTTGATAATGTAGTTGAATATTTTCAAAATGGTGCCACTTTTGTCATTGTGGACAAAATT
>ML799220.1:17254-66463 GCA_009831015.1 Picea engelmannii | reverse complement strand
GAGAGAGTGGAAAAGAGGGAGAGAGAGGGAGTGGGAGAGAAGGGGATAGATAAAAAATGAGTGAGATAAGGGGGAGAGAGATAAAGGGAGAGAAGGATAGAATGGGGGAGAGGCTAGAATGTCTGAGAGTGTGAGAGGGACAGAGAGGAAGACAGAGAGATGGGATAGAGAGAGATAGTTTCAAAGTGTGAGAGGGAAAGAGAGGGAGATAGAGGGGGTGGGGGTAAAGAGAGAGTGAAGAAAGGGGGAGAGAGAATAAAGTATAAGTGAAGAGCATAAGATGCCCATGCCTACGTGCCTCAATGTTATACCATGTAATCTATAAATTGAGCATGAGAGGATGTGTAATTAGGACAAAATTTAATACCCCAAGGACGAGCCCCAATTATCTCTACGTATTGTGAACATGTTTTGTAGGCTGGTGAGCCGAGAAATTGTAAGCTTGTAAGCTTATGTGCAAGTAGGATAGAGAGCCTAGGTGTTAAAGGCCAAGAGCATGTTTTGTATATGTAATTATGAAAAATCATTAATAAAATATAGACATCGTTGTGTGTAGATCGACCACGAAGAAAGAGTGACGGGGGACTAATCTTCCACAAGGTTGGGTAAGGGAGGAGGCTAAGTGTTGGGCCTAGGGGCTAAGATAGGGGGCTTACCTCTAAAGGGGATAATAATTTATTATTATTTCCTGAAGGATGAGGTGGAAATGTTGAGTGTTGTCCCAAGTTCCTGAGAAATGAACGTATGCTAAATGGAGCGCATGCAACTCTAGGGCGATAGGTGTCGACCTGGGCTCATGCAGTTAAAACCCAAGAGTTAAACTGTGTTGGGTTGGCTCTCTCATTCTGTCATCCTCCGCCTATGTTCGCTGGGATCGGGGGTGTCTGAACCATTTTGCCTTTGCCTCTACTCTGCATACCCTCACACACTAAAGGAAACCCTCACAGGAAGATTGTTCATTGTCCATTATTCCATCCATAGTTTGAAATCGAAACTGGGATGATCGACCTCTGCATTGTTTCCTAGTCACACACCCTGAAACTCGTGGGAAAACAGATGGACTGATCCATGTCTTCGGGGAAAGTCTGAGTATCTCGTATTTATCTGAGTCATGTTGTATCATAACGGTTGGTTGTTGCGGCCACGTAGTTCCGTGACTGAGTGTGTCTTGTTGTTGTCAGATGTTTCTTACTGAGCCTTGCTATGTCTAGTGTATGACTATTACTGTTTTGGGTGTTCACAACCGTTTTCCCTGTTGCTGTTGCTGTCACCCAGCTGGAACTGAGTCGAAAGTGGTTGAAGAGGCAGGTTGTCATGCCTGTGAGTAGCTCTCTCCAGGTGAGAGAGTTTGTTGGGAAGTGGTTTTCTCCTAGAGAGAGTCTAGCACCAGCTACGGAGCTCTGAGAATTTCAGTCCGACCTGTTGTTGAAGCCCAAGACAATGGAGGTGAAGCACCCGATGGACGGTGTGATAGTGAAGGTGTATACTCTTGGGGTGGGACATGCATGTGGGGAATGAGAGTCCATGAGTAGTGGGTGTAAGAAGGCTCCTGGAGAGAATCCTTCCAGTTGCACTATGCATTTTCCTGTAACCTCAGCCTAGTCTAGGATTCCCTTACCCTGGGTGGAGCTTAGTCCCAGCTCCGGGGTGACCCACTATTGAGCGTGATGAGAATTGTGGTATATGGATGAGAGGTTTGTGGAAGGTCTGCATGTATTTGGTGGATTTAATCCAGCTAAAAGGTAAGTATCATTTACGTGCTTAATTTTATGTTATGCATGCCTGTGATGCTGGAATGTTATCATGTATTCCATTTCGAATATGAATTACTATCTATTACATTTGAATCTGTATGGTAGCAGTAACTCTATTTTATGTGTTTTATTTCAATTAAAATGCATGTTATATATTTATATGTGAATCTTCCACAATGGTAGCATTACCCAGTCTCTGTGGAGGTTCAGGGATGCTATAGTTTGGTATCACAATTAATTCAGAGATGAGTAGTGGCATTGTCTAGGCCTGTTGATGGCTGGGGAAGTTACAAATTGGTATTAGAGCCATGGTTTTCAACACTGAGCTTGGATGGGTCATGTTAGTGGAAATTGAAGCAAAAGTTTTGGAAAGAATTGTTGTCAAAGTAGACAAAATTCGAGTTTAGAGCATGGTTTCAACGCTGAGCTTGGATGGGTTGGATAATTGGTCATTGGACCTAAGGTTTCAAGAGGAAATTGTGTCTGGAGGACCAATTTCGAACCTCAGAACCTTCCTAAGTGCCAAGAAGTTACCTTGGCCATGTTACGAAGCTCAAGAGGAGTAGCGGTGTCGTAAAACCATGATAGAAGTGGTGTTGGGCCGTAGAGTAATGTGGACCTTAGGATCTATTCGGGAGAAGGAGAATCCTTCACGACCATCAGATCTGACAATGTTTCAAGGCAGTTAGCTGTGAATTCCTTTGGAAATCCGCAAAGTAGACAAGTTTGTTTTGCATCGTAGGATTTGTTAGGAAGGAAGGGAAATCCCTTACGACCATCAGATCTAGGGAAGGTGCAGAGGAGTGAACCCAGAATCCCTTCAGACTTCGCGACTTCAGTGAATTTTGATGCCAGAAACAAGAGAAGGGCCGAAGCCTAAAGCTCCGAAGTGGATCTACACCATAGATTTGGAGAGGAGAGCTTGATCGTTGGATCAATCCAATGTTAAAAGGTCAAACACAGTAGTGAAGGGCGAAAGCTTTCGAGGAGTTGAAGTAGTGGGTCATGATGATTCCACTTGGATGGACGTGGACACATGGGATGTGTGCCACATGTCAATGGGTTTCGAACCCGTAGAAGATTGAAATTCAATATGGAATGTGACGTGCGACACCCATCTGATTGGGCCATGAGTCAGTCGCTAGTATTCTGCCATGTGACACTCCTTATGAAAATGGCTAGTGGGTTGAGGTTACATAACGAATTTAAAGGTTGGAGGACCCACACTGGCATTGATCATGATACATCCATATCGATGTCCAGGAGGCATTGCGGGGACCCAATTTGCACGAAAGTTAATTATCCAAGGCGGTCCCGCAATCCAAACCGCGGTTTCATCGAGGGGTTACGTGTCAGTGTCAGAAGAATTGTGGGATGAAAGGTGGGTTACTCCAAACCATTATCGCATGCCCCCACAATTGGAAAACGTTAAGTGATGTGATGTAATGATGTCACCAAAGGTGATTGGGAATGTTCGAAGATTAACAGTTCAGATGTGTGGATGTGATATCCTTCGAAGATCCGAAGACCTAGAACTCAAACACCTGAGGTTCCATAGTAAGTGTCGTCCATTGGATGTTGAGTAGACATGGACGGTTGATCCACCCTATGTCGCGAGTTTGGTAATTTGGAACTCCAAGAGATTGTTGTGTGGTGCTTTGAAATTTTTTGAAGGCTTGAATGCTTGAGTAAGCATCTAGTGATCTAGTGCTTGGTCACGACCCATGATAGCATGGATTAGGGACTGAGAGAAAGGGGCTAGTGCCCAAAAATGATTACAGAGTAGAGAAGAGATCGGAAAGAAAATGAAACCTGAACGTTTTCTTAAATCAGTTTGGTTTGAATGCGTAAACTGGTGAAGTATTGAATAAGTTTCAATTGGTTTTCTTCTTTGAGTTTTCGACTGCAAGGAGTGCACATTGTCCTCAAGGAGTGAGTTGACATAGGTAAGTTAACCTTAGAGAAGCTTAGGAGAGATATCGTTGAACCTTCATCAATAGAAGTGCAAGGAGTGCATAGGAAGAACTCTGTGTTGAGTTCAGAGAGAGATAGAGTCACTGAGAACTCTGTAGGGCTTTTTCAAGCGGGCATCGAGCGAGTGCAAGTGTGAATAGAGAGAAATATTTGTCGAGTTCAGGGAGAATATTATCAGAGAAAGATACTCACAGAGATGTTGAACACTATGTAGAAAACACTTAGTAAGGTGTGCTTTGAGCAGAAGGTTTCCTGGAGGGCACAAAGTTTTCCTTTGAAAGGAAACAGAAGGGCCGAGATCCTTAGGAGGTTGAGTAAATCGAACATATCAAAATAGATAATGCAAGGAGTGCATGGGAGATGGACTCATTCTAAGTCCTAAATCTTAGAAGAGATAACACTTATGAGAGTGAAGACGAGATCCAAGAGGCAAACTCACAGGAGAAAGGTCAAAGGTTGAAGCCTTTGAACACTGAAAAAACTCTTCCAAGTTGGAAGAAGTTAAAAGCTCAAGAGGAGGAATGACAAAAGCTTCCAAATTGGTTGAAGGAGGAGCCTGGACCGTTAGATCAATGCCCGAAAGAACAAAGGAATCATAGAGGAGAGGAATGGATCCCATCCATTAGGTTTGAGCACGAAGGACCAGCAACCGTCAGATACAGAGGTAAGTGCATGAGACTTAACCCTTGTGTGTGCAGGAGAAGTGGACTTGTCAAAGTCTCGAAGTCCCAAAGTGATTTGGGATTGTCCATTGTCAAGGAGGACAGGTGGCGTAAGATCCACAACTTCAGAAGTTTGTGGACAAGGAGGAGGAGAAACAATTGAAGTAAATCTTGGTCATTGATCTGAAAGTGGACGTGTGGCACTAGATTTGGAACTTAGGGTACGGAGCACTTCGGAGGAAAGCAGAGGATGAAAGTTCTGAAGTCCTGAAAGAGATCTCGATCATTGATCGAGGAGGAGGTCAAAGGACCGTTGATCTGGTCTTGGTCGGAAAGAGCTGAAGTAAATGTGGGTCGTTGATTTGGAGAGGATGCGTGGCAAAAGATCTATCACTCCGGGGAAATTCACTCCGGAGATTTGTGTGTGTGGAGGGGTGAGAAATCTCAAAGGCTAGAGAGATGGAGTTCATCAAAACCGTCTGATTGTTGAGGACAGGTGTCAATGGATCTTCCACTCTAAAAGATTGGCATACGGGGAAAAGTAGATAGTTGAGAGTTGAAACTCCCGAAGGCCGGAATCAATCATAGCCATTGATTTGGAAGGGAGCTATGTGTTGACAAATCATGGAGATCTGAGATCGTGTGTGAAAGAAAAAAAAAAGGTCATTGATTGGACAGTTGGCCAGAGGCAGGTAAAGACTAGACAACATTCGTTGATCGAGAGGTATCACCGAGGAATTGGAGATCGACAGATGAGTTGCATTGCGGGGCCAGAACTTGCTCGGATGTTAAAAATATGAGAGCGAGCCGCCATTTATACCATGGTTTTAACAAAGCGATGTGTGGTAGCTGGAGGTGAATTGCGGGGAAAAAAGCAGGTTGGCCTAAAACCACTCTTGCCCATGCTCACAATCATAGTTTTCCATTAGCTCATAACCGAGGGCCATATGAAGGAAAGGGCTAATGAAAAAGGGGCTAGTGCCTGAAACTTGGAGTTTTGGAAGCACATAGGAATGGCTTGCGGGTCTGACAGGACCTGCGCCTAAAGGAGAAAAGGAGGCCTGTGTATAATTTTTTTGGTTTCAATCACGAGCCCAAAGAGTCAATTTGACTCAGAAGATTGAAAGATCCTTTGACCGAGAGGTCAGCAGACCCCTCTAAGGTAGGGGCACTGCGTCAAAAGTGCTCAGGGAAGAAATAGTCATGTACAATGACTACAATGACAACACAAGAAGATTTAGGAACCCGGGAAGAATTGAAGACTTCTGTGTTCAACAAGGAAAAGTTGCACATGGGAAAGAAGTTGTTGCAATTTCTATGGAAGCTAGTATGGTTATGGCTAGTTGGGTCAGCCAAAGGAAATAATGCTTGCGTATTTGCAAGTGTTGTTGGTGATGTTGTTACAAATTGAAGCAATAGAGAGCTGAAGTGCTAGTTATAAGTTTGATAAAAGAAGCATGAAATATTCTACTGCCATCGGGCTTTTAGGTAGTATAAAATTTATTAATGGTAATCATGCAGGTATGATTTTTTATTACTCTTTTTTCATAATTGTTGAAAGGAAATTTAGGTAAGAATTTCCTTAGCCAAAGTTATTTTACAAAATCACATGATTATATTATTGAATGCAAACCACTGGATGTGGTAAAGGATGGAGACCTGTATTAATTCAAAGCTTTTTAGCTCCTGAATGCACACACTGACATATGAGAATGTCATGTTAATTTGGTTATGGGGTAATAACCAAAGAATTAAAGATAAGAACTAGTTATAGGAATGAATGTCAGTAAGCTAGTCATGTATGAGACTGGGACATGGTTGGATATGGCAAGGTACGGATATGGAAAGGTTATGAGCCACACAAGTACTAAAAGCTTCCTACCTTTAAATAAAACTTGGACTGCAACCTTTTTTCTAACACTAATGAACACCATAGAATTATATTCTTGGTGTAGTGTTCAAGTTGAAAAGGAAGGCATCTAATTAATTGGGAAGACAATAGGAAGTGTGTGGAGAATATGTCAACACATTGGCCAAAATTCCAACTCATGGATGGTGAGATACATGACTGAGATAAAGGGAATTATGTAATCCAATGCAAGGTGCACTGATTAATTATGTATCGAGAATTTTACTCATGCATAATAAGTGACAGAATTGTATACTAAATGTAATGGCTGAATGAGTTTTTGTAAGTACATGCATATATATTATTGCATGGAAATAATTGTTACTAACAGCTAAAATGTTGTTAACTCATGAAGTTGAGGACATTTCAATGAGGTGTTAGACATTGCAATAGTAAAGTTGCAAGTCAAGTCGTCACATGAGCATTGACTACATAAAATTTTCTTGTTTAGAAAAAAAAGTAATGAACTTACAGATATTACTGTGAACATGCATATGCATAGAATGACAAGTCATTCTATTTTATTAAATTGTTTGGTAATTATGATTGAATTGCTAGATGCAACAAATTCTAAATTCATTGCATATGGTTCTGTACATATTGCAATTGAATTATGATGTACAGGAAATACTAACAATTGTTGGCAGTATGCAAGATGAAGCCTTGCAGGAAAATGGTATGAAGTTTGGTTATTGTGGAAAACCATAAGGAAGGTTTCAATCTTAATATGGCAACAACCAAGATGAATTATGAAATAGAATTTCATGTTTTAAGGAAAAAATTGAATTCCCTTTTGAACTAATTGGAGTTCCTAAATGAATTCTTTTATGTTTTCTCATGATAACTTCATGTGGGTGATGCAGATGAGATGATGTTGATTAAAGTGGAATGTTGACTACACAGAGTAGCTCGGGGAACATGTCGATTGGAGACCTCTGAGGGCAGTTGAAACTCCTTGAGCCACGGTGCTCTAAGACTTCTGGTCCGGCCTGTTGCTAAAGCCCAATGAAAGGGAGGTGTAACAGCCGATGGACTATGTGACAGTGAAGGCCCACACTCCTGGGGTGGGACATACATGTGGGGAAGAGAGATCGTTGGTTGGAGTGTTGATGAGGTTTGGTTGGTTGGAGTATTGCTGAGGTTTGGTACCTTTTCTTAGACCATGTGGATATGCATTGTGGACCACGTCTATCTTGGGAAGACATTGCTCCGATGAAGTCATAACCTTTCTTAGGGGTGGAAGGTCTTCTCAATCAAAAGATAAGTACAATTCTCTATTTATTGTATGTTGTGTATCTTGTATACATGTTATAATGTTATTAGAATTGTCTGTATATACATATATATACATTGCATATATGCTTACATTACCTGCATCCATGACTGTACATAATGTGTTTCATGATTCATTGCTTAAGAAATATATACCTGATGCTAATCATGTTATTGATTGGAATGTGATTTAGGTAGAGTAAGAAGGCATCTTTCAAGTGCATCCGGTGCGCATATTGGACTGGCAAAGAAAGCAGCTCCGGAATCGAGCCATAGGTCTTGTAAAGGTCCAGTGGACCTGGTACGGTTATGAGGACACAACATGGGAGCATGAGGATGCTATGCGGGAAAAAACACCCGCATCTTTTTGAAGATTTTGGAAATCTTGTTGATGTTGTGTAAGTAAGTTGCATATAGGATAGTGCAAAAATAATGGGAGGGGATTGTAATACCCCAAGGATGAGCCCCAGTTATATCTATGTATTGTAAACATGTTTTGTAGGCTGGTGAGCTGAGAAATTATAAGCTGGTAATCTTATGTGCAAGTAGGCCGGAGATCCTAAGTGTTAAAGGCTAGGAGCCTGTTTTGTATATGTAATTATGCAAAATCATTAATAAAATATAAACATCATTGCGTGCAGACGGACCACGAAGAAATATTGATGGGGGACTAAGATTCCATAAGGTTGGGTAAGGGAGGAGGCTAAGTGTTGGGCCTAGGGGCTAAGCTAGGGGGCTTACCTCTAAAGGGGATAATAATTTATTATTATTTCCTGAAGGTTGAGGTGGACATGTTGAGTGTTGTCCCAAGTTCTTGGGAAAGGAATGTATGCTAAATGGAGCGCATGTTGCTCCAAGGAGACAGGTGTCGACCTGGGCTCATGCAGTGAAAACCCAAGAGTCAAACTGTGTTGGATTGGCTCTCTCATTCTGTGATCCTCCGCCTGAGTTCGCTGGGATCGGGGGCATATGAACCGTTTTGCCTCTGGGCTTGCTCTGCATACCCACGCACAGTGAAGGAAACCCTCATGGGAAGATTGTTCGCTATCCATTCTTCCATCCGCAATCTAAACTTGAAATTGGGATGATCGACCTCTGCATTGTTTTCTAGTCACGCACCCTGAAGCGCGTGGGAAAACCGATGGACTGATCCATGTCTTCGAGGAAAGTCTAAGTATCTCGTATTTATATGAGCTGTGTTGTGTCATAATGATTGGTTGTTGTGGCCACGCAGTTCCTTGATTGAGTGTGGCTTCCTGTCATCATTTGTTTCTTACTGAGTTTTGCTATGTCTAGTGTATGACTATTACCATTTTGGGTGTTCACAACCATTTTCCCTGTTGTTTTTGTTGTCACTCGGCTGGAACTGAGTTGAAAGTGGTTAAAGAGGCAGGTTGTTAGGCCTATGAGCATCTCTCTTGAAGTGAGAGAGTTTGTTGGGAAGTTGTTTTCTCCTAGAAAAAGTCCAGCACCAGCTACAGAGCTCTGAGAATTCGGGTTCGACCTGTTGCTGAAGCCCCAGGTAAGGGAGGTGAAGCACCCGATGGACTATGTGACAGTGAAGGTGGATACTCCTGGGGTGGGATAGGCATGTGGGGAATGAGATTCCGTGAGTAGTGGGCATAGGAAGGCTCATGGAGAGAATCCTTCCAGTTGCACTATGAAGTTTCCTGTAACCTCAACCTAGTCTAGGGTTCCCTTGCCCTAGGTGGAGCTTAGTCCCAGCTCGGGGTTGATCCACTGTTGAGCATGATGAGCAGTGTTGTCTAGGACTGGGAGTTTCGTGGAAGGTCTGCACGTAGTTGGTGGATTTAATACGGCTAAAAGATAAGTATCATTTACGTTCTTAATTTTATGTTATGCATGCCTGTGATGTTGGAATGTTATCATGTATTCTGTTACGTATATGAATGAATGTCTATTACATTTGAATCTATATGGTAGTAGTAACTCTATATTATGTGTTTTATTTCGATTAAAATGTATGTTATATATTTATATGTTAATGTTTTGCACTGGTAGCATTACCCAGTCTCTGTGGAGGTCCATGGATGCTACAGTTTGGTATCGCAGCTAAGTCAGAGCTGAGTAGTGGCATCGCCCAGGCCTGTTGATGGTTGGGGATGTTACACAAAATTTGGATGGAAATACATCTAATTTCATGGAAATGGATGATAACAAATATCTAATGGGGCTTGATAACATTCTATGTGAATTATATAAGAATGTGGGTACCTAATAAGCATTAAGTTAAATTTTAGCCATGACTTTTTCTAACTCAAAATCAAAATAAAGGTGATTTAGCACACATGTAAGGACCTTTGTGACCTTGGAATAGGAGGAAAACGAATTAAAAAATGATTTAACTAGTAAATTATCAATTCATTCACATGCCCAATGTCTCGACAAAAACAAACTCTATGATTTTTTTAATAATGAATGCACCACATCCTAAGGAGTCATATAGATTTTTCAAATAGTACCATATCTCATGTAAATACATTATTGAGAAATGTGTAGCTAATAAATTACATTCTATCAAATATGGAAACCTTCCCCATATACAAATAATAATACCATGCCTATTGTTAATCAATGGAAAATGGTGGAACTACTCAAACTCAACATTGAATTAATGACATGTTCTTGGCTTGTTTGTTTTCTTAGAATTCGTTCTTGGCTTGTTTGAATGGTTGAAATGTAAGTTTGAGGAAATGTTTAGGAAATAATTGAAATAGTTCTAAGATCCAAGGAAATAAAGGATCGATATAGAGGGATGGTCAAGCGATGGAACCAAGATTTAGTTCGGTCATGGATTGTAGGAAAAAATTGAGGAATCCCATAAATCACTAAGGGGAGTCATGCTAGTGTTAGAAAAATAGGACCGTGGAGCAATAAAATAAAACAAATGCGGAAATAAAACACAGAAGATACACAATACAATAGAGACATAGATATACGTGGTTCACCAAGTGTGGGCTATGTCCACTAGAGAAATTGACAGGTCCTTTCTTTATTATTATCCAACAAATGAAGGGATACAACCTACAACACACCCGTTGTAACTTCCTCTTCTTTCTCTCACAGTCTCCTCTCTCAGAATACAATATGCACCATGATGCATAGCCGTAATATATTTTCCTCATAAAAGAGGGTTGCCTTCTAGGGAAAAAAACCCTAACATAACTTCTACCATCAGATCTGCGACCTTATAATGAATGGTCCAAATTTACAATGAAATTACAATATACATTTACAAGGAAATTTTTACTTCGAGGACCCGCTTGCCCTCTGACCCCTGGCCGGGGGGATAGTCCCCCCGGACCCCGTAGGGGGGGTAACCCCCGTGCACTCCCCCACGTGGATGGGTGTACATTCTTTTGGGGTGTAAAGTCTTCATGGGGTCTAAAGACGGCTGAAAACAAAGACCTCTGAATCAAGAAGATAATCAAGTTCCACAACCAACAAATAGGGTACCAATAAGTCAATACCTAGTTTTCGTTGTGAAATTACATATGAAAAATGCAAGGTAAAACTCACGAAAGAGACATAAAGGAAGGGAAAGTCATATAGGGCTCTTCCAAAAACCCTTCTAAGAGGCTAAAAAGGCATGGAAATGATAGAAATAAACTACCATTTTTGGCAGCATGTTAGGAGCTAAAATGTCTCCACTCCATGATGTAGTCATTGTCGGATAGTGGGTAGACAAGTCCATCTCTATTGTTGTGGGGAGTTGTCGGGTCTTCTCTGTCTCTAGACATTATTGTCATGGGTTTTTCCCTGTCTCTAAGCCTCCTCTATCAAATGATGTTGTTGTAATACCTTTCCTCAATCGATTGAGTATGTGTGGGGTTCATTGTCGTGGGGTTTTGGCAGTCAAATCTGAGATGAAAAATCAGTATATGGGGTTTGGACAGTCAAATCTGAGATGAAATGTGTTTGCATGAAACGTCGCAATAGAGACAATATCTATGGCGTTGAAAAAACGACGTCATGTGAAACGACATTTGAGGGGGTCCGTTGTTTGTTGTTCTCCCGACAATATAAAGTGGCAATTGCGTCAAATGCACCATCGGAATTTGACCCAAATGTACTAGTGTTAGCATGGGGATGGCAAAGGAACCATCATTTTCTTATGGATATGGTGAACCATACATTCATGTTATAATTTATCCATTGGTTAACCATAAACCTACATTGACAAATCCATAATATCTAGAGGACATAATC
This sequence comes from Picea engelmannii, assembly GCA_009831015.1. Lineage (NCBI taxonomy): Eukaryota > Viridiplantae > Streptophyta > Pinopsida > Pinales > Pinaceae > Picea > Picea engelmannii. The sequence continues at coordinate 54,662 of ML799220.1, read as the reverse complement.
AAAATATTATACATACCTAAATGGTAATTTTTCAATTTAGCAATCGAACATAACAATTCATAAAACATTAAACATAAATAGAATTGATGGCTATATAAACTGTGATGAAAGGAGAAATCACACCTGATCTGATGAACTAGTCAATAGTACAGTTGGAATGGTTGACCCCACATGTTTCTCTTCAGCTGTATGACCCTCTATTAGTCTTGAGATTCCCTCAATTGATGAAGAAAGATCTTAAAGTACCTACCAAAATCATTCAACCTCCATAAATATCTAAAAAATCAATACAAGTCATATTTGTAGGGAATTATTTACTCTAAGATGCATTTTTACAAGAGTGTTAGAACATACTTGAATGAGCTCTTCTTGGTTTCAAGAATAATTTATTGGAGCTACGCGTCTAATATTTGATCAAACTGCCTCCCTTGATTTGAAGTAGCAGCAACAAAGTCAACATTGACTTTGTTGTTGCTTTGTTGGATCAAGGGAGGTTTGCTCCAAGATTAAACGGCTCCAATAAATTATTCTCTACTCAACATGGCCAACCACCTGAAGGCAGAAGATCTTATGGCCCCTCCCCTCCCTCCCCCTCACATCACTCTCAATCCCCCAATGCATAGCATATAAATCTATTGAAATATTTACAGCAAAAACAAGCATATATACATACCAATATTCACAATTGTTTACAATGAAATAAAATGTTTCCTTGATCCATTTGGAGTGAGTGGAATATGGTGAAAATAGATTTTATATTAAATAGTTATTAAAATATTCATGTACATCATCATTTAGTACTTTTCGCTGACATTTTCTTCTTAGATCTATAGTTCCTAATCATTTCATCAATATCTACGTCTTCGTTCTCTGGGTGCTCTTCACAATATGATTGTGATTGTATCTACTCACACAGATCACACCTAGCCGTAGGGTACTCACAGTGTAATGGAGGCCGTTTTCATGAGGCATCACCTGCAAAATTAAAAAAAATACAAAATTTAAATGGCCAATTTTTAAATATCATTGAACTAGTTCAGTAATATTAAAAAAAACACCTGCAATGTCATTATTTACCTAGTGCACTAGTCGGCACCGTTGGAATGGTTGCCCCCGCGTGCTCCTCTTCAACTATATGAGCCTCAAGTACAACATTCCCTGCCATTGAGACCACAAACTTTATAAGGACAATCATAAATGTATAAGTAAAAAAAATAGAAGTACAAAATGTATACCTACGAAATTATTAAGTATATGATTAAAATAAATCCATATTACCGTCATGTGCCAACTCGGTCATAGCACCATCGTGGGGATGCACCCCCATGGAAAATTGGGACTGCATGGGAGAACCATCCTTTGGTTGCAAACTGATATCAAAACACTACTCTCCAATACTAGTGTGTTCGTTGACAATGTTGCTCCCCTGATTAAAGCAAAGTTGTAAATATTAATAATTTCCAACATGACTGTATTATATTAATAATAAAGGTTAATGTGGATTGAATTTTATTTACCTTATCCTGCAAAGTGGTTCTCGGTATCTACCCCAAGATTTTTCGGTGTTCAACTACAACTTTATAGCCGTACTTGTAACCAAGATGGAGGTCTTCCTCTGTGGTTTCAGTACCAAACCCATCACCCTACATTGCATAAGAGTATGTATTTTTAATGTTATTCGTTGCAATTACCTAAAAGTTTTAAGGGGATACAAATAAGATATTTAGGTACTTAAAATTCATGACTGCAACTTCAAGTCGCCCTGGCCTAGCTTGTGCTGACCACATTTGCAAAGCCTTTCTTTTGTTTCCTTTGACATGTCAGTCAACCTATCATCAAAAGTTTCAAGCATGTTAATATATACCACGATTTTATTTAAATCTAAAAAAAATTGAAGGTATTGAATTGAAATTGTAATTTACCTTCTGGGACCAGAGGGTGTTTTTCCTTCATCTATCAATTTCTTCTCTTTTGCGTCCTCAATGAGGGCCTTCCACTCCCTCTCTGGAATCATCAAAGGACGCTCGTACCTATCAATTTGTTTCAAGTGATTCCTATATGTTTCCCGTGTATATTTTAAATATTGGCGAGCTGCAGCGGTGGCCAAGGTCGTATTAAATGTGTCTACACCAAAAAGGTTTTCGAGATAATCCATCAATTCTTTTTTGAGGTTGGAATTCTGGGAATTCCACTTCTCCCGTATGGTGGGCTCAAAAATCAGCAACGCCTTATTCTTTAAGGACATATCTTCTCATACTTTTTGTGTATTGGACTATTTGTATCCAATCTTTGTAGATATAACAGGGTCTGACGTACTCCATCAATTCAGTTAATCCCTCGTAATAGACCTTTATTCCATCCATGGAAAATATCCCCAAACCATGCAATGACGATGGAGCAATCCGATATATCCTTTCGTTTACACAAAAATCAATGTTTATTTCAGGAAGATCCTTGGGTACCCATCGTTTCAATATATGTTTGTACCTCAAGGGAACCTTGATGTCGTCTATGCTCTCATGATCATAAGAACATGATCCCCCTTTCACAAGAAAAAATTCCATGCGTCTATGGAATTTTCTTCTGATCTTCTCACCTCTAGTTGATCTCCGCCCGTTAGACCTACTAGATGTCTCACTTTCCTCTATTCTACCTGATCTCCCCTCACTCAATGAAGATAGATCTGACAAATACTTGTTTTCTTGTATGTCCTATAACACCATCAATGACAGAAAGTGAATTTCAGATCTAGTTTATGCATGATAAGATTTCCCTAGAATGTTGAAACTTGTGGCATAAGCTTGATATATTTTCTCTTAAATTGCCTAGTGGATTAGGGTTGTTAATAAGTGAAATATAATCTACTGTTTCTATTGTTTTATTATATTTCATATCAGACCAAAGGATGTAAATTCTCAGGGACTATATCTAGGAAACTCTAGGAAAGAGGTAAAATTTCTGAAGTTCAAGACACTGAGTTTCTAATTTAGAATTTCAGCAAAATTTTTAATTAAACTTTTTACATAAAAAAATTGTTTTCTAGAGTCAATTAAACAATTTTTTTTTTCTACTAGAACCCAACAAGATAATGGTGGTGTTGGATTGATGCCAATGTGGCATCATCATGTATAGTGTTGGGTGGTATAACAATGTGTCTACACAACTAAGTTTTGGAGGTGAATTTTGATTTCTTGGGATTAGTTAAATTATTCCATTGGTGCTTGACATTTATTTGTTGAGAAAAACTAGTGCAACTAAGAGAAGGAAATTTAGATCACCCTATATATTTTTCAACTAAGAATATTTCACAAGTTGAGCACAACTACATCACCATATAGCATGAAGGATTTTCCATGGATTATTCTCTATAGAAGTTAAGACACTACGTTCTAGGAGGATGCTTTAAATTTTATACAAATCAATTTTCATTGAAATATTTGGTAAATAAGCTTGTTCTAGAGGGTTATATTTGTAGGTGGTTGCTCTTATTTTAATAATTCTCCTTTTAATTTGTGGTTAAACCTAGTAAACATATTGTAAGGATTGATCACCTCTTTAGGCTCGAGTCAAGAGAACCAGGTGGTGCATTGGATGATAATGTTCTAGATACAAACCATTAAAAGTAAAGGCTATCTTGAACTATAAAGAGGAGACTAATTTGTTTCTAACTACTGGTGTTTCTCTTGAAGATTATTCCACAACTCAAAAGCATTAGTTAGTGGTTAGAGTTGCAAATTATTAGTTAATCGCAGAAAAATTAAAAAAATTGGGGATTGATGGTATTATTTAGATATGTGTGATGGATCATTAAAGGAATGATATTCTATGGGAATGACATCAAGGAGTTGCAAGAGGAAATGTTGGAGGAAAGTAATACATCAAACGATTGTCCAAGCTAGTCTTAGGTGGTCAACCATATTTAATGTCTCTAAGGAGTATGCTAGAACTTATGATGTCTACCAAAAAGAAGGTAAACCTTATAGGAGAGATGAACTACCCTTGAATCCAGTAAGGGATCTACAACCTTTTGAGAAATGATATATTGACTTTGCGGGATATATTAAACCTCCTACTCTCCAATTCTAAAGCTTGATATATCATTACTACAACTGATTATCTCACTAAATGGGAAAAAGTTGCACCTACATAGGATTTTATGATTGATAATGTAGCCAAATTTATGTTTGAGAATTTTATTAGAAGGTTTGGTTGCCCAAGGAATTTGACCAGTGACCAAGGTAGGAACTCATTGAACACCACTATAGATAATTTGAGTGGGGAATTTCTTATCTAGAATCATAAAAGTATCCCCTATCATCCTTAGGCTAATGAGACTAGATGATTCTTCAAAATATGATTCATCTCATCTTGCATAGCTTGTTCCCATTCAGGTTTTCCTTGTGCATCTGAGTAAGAGATAGGATCACAAGTCTCAAGAAAATGTGCACAGATGTGATGATAGGAACCTTCGATACTACAACCATAGTGGTTGAAGGTGTCTAAGGAGTATCGTTGACTATATTGGGTATGGGAGTTGAATTAGGACTCCCAGTATCTTTTTGACTCAATTCAATACTCATCCTCGTATGATCACAAGTCTAGTAAGTTGAGGTGTATGTACCGCGTATGATAATGTTACACATTTTAGAAGGAAAAGACTCAAAATGTGGTGGTAATTGTAACAAGCGGCGATACCTACGGGGAATCTGGTTTGGCTTCACAATGACTCAAGATTCATGATATAAAAAAAAAACAACTCCTAAGGCCAACTAGTGATCAAAGAGCACACCAAAATAAAATAAACAAAAGGCCAATATGCACACAAACAGGATAAAGTGGTTGAAAGGGGCCTCCCTCTCTAAATTAGGTATGCCTCGCCCAAGAGGGGCCTGAGAATCCTCTGCTAAATATCGGGGGTAACATAATTAGTTATAAGGGCCCTCATGGGATTAACAACTAGTTGGCCAGATCGACCTGGAGAGATAATCCTCCATAAAGGCTGTGTGTTGTCTGACCCTTATCCGACCTAGCGTACCTACAGAATAACTCGTGCAAGTAAACTATGTGGTACCTAATTCAAGAAACTAAGCAACCATGATATAACTGATGCACATGCGAACATTCGTAAGTCAGATCCAATGTACGGGCAGGGTAACAAAGACTGAAACCTTGAAAGCACCACCTCTCACAAAGGTAAAGGTACTAGCAAGATCTCCATATACAAATAGATCCCCAGAAATATATATGATGCTAAGAAGGTATCAGGGGGATATCCCTTCAACCAACCTCATGCAACCTCATGCTTAACTCCGGTGTAAGCAGAGCTTCCTGATATTACCGATTATACAATGGATTTATCCACTCCCTTAGTCAGACACATATGTTGATTTAATAGCCTTGGAGAAGTTTACTCACAAAATCCTATTCCAAGGCTCTAAATCCTAAGCTAGTTTGTGCACCCTAGAAAATAAAATCATTACTAATCAATTTTAAATTATAAGCGTTACTTTTAGTGGCCTTGCTTACTCAAAAAGGTACGATAATGAAACTAATGATGTTATGACTCAACAAGTAAAATAAATGAATATGAACACAATGCAAAGTCCTAACTTCAATTCCCAATAAATGGTTTGCTTTTCAAAAGGCAATTTTCAATTTAGTTCTGCAATTCTAAATAAGATGCAATCTTTCTTTACATGTACTAAGATCAATGATAAAGACCATACATTCATGTTAGAATTTATCCATTGGTGAACCATACATTCATGTTAGAATTTCTCCATTGGTTAACCATAAACCTACACTAACAGATCCATAATATCTAGAGGACATAATCAAAATATTATACATACCTAAATGGTGATTTTTCAATTTAGCAATCGAACATGCAACAAAAAAATTGAGGTGGTTCTCAACATCATGCCTCATACATGGCGAATAAAAATGTTGTTTTAAAGTCGAAACTATATTTGATGTGACAAAATTCCCAACCAACTTCAAGAAATGAGATTACCAAATCAACAAATCCCTAGGTTCACTTGCAAGTGAGCACATCCTATCAAGTCAATACAAAAGATATTTATTCATATGAAAATCAAATGAATTAATAATAAGTCTTATGTAGGTAGTGTGGCATCCTTATTGAATGGTTGCATAAACTTTCACAAAAATTATGTGTGTATTGTAGAACTCTTTCCAATGTTCTATATCACACCTTTTTATGTTAAGAACCACTGTGAATTTGTGTTAAGTTGGGTGACAGTGACCTGTGAAATTCAATAAATGAGATTACCAAATCAAAAAATCCCTAGGTTCACTTGCAAGTGAGCACATCATATTAAGTCAATAAAAAATATCTTTATTCATATGAAAATCAACCAAATTAATAATAAGTCTAGTGTAGGTAGTGTGGCATCCTTATTGAATGGTTGCATAAACTTTCACAAAATTTGTGTGTGTATTGTAGAACTGTTGCTAGTGTTCTATATCACACCTTTTTGTGTTAAGAACCACTGCGAATCTATGTTAATTTGGGTGACAGTGACCTGTGAAATTCCCTCTTAAGATTTGGTTAAGTTTGCAGGTTAAGTTTCCTCAAACAATCTATAGAAATTAATCAATCCCCCCAAAAATGAAGTTTTGTGATATTATTTAGCTCACAACTCATAAATGTGTGCATTCTTATTTAGGAAATGTAGTGGGTATGTGTGGACTTGTTTAGACCTCGGTCTTCATAAATTTCAATGACTTAGTATTCCATAAATGCCAATGACTTAGTCTTCCATAACTTTTGGCATTGTGTTTCTTAGTAAGATCAATATAAAGTTAGAATGTCCCTTAGTAAGATCAATATAAAGTTCGAATATCATCAAAGTCTTGTTGCATAAGTTGCATAGTTTCATAAAGTTGCATAGTTGCATAAGTAAGCTCAATATCAAGTTGTTCCTTGCATAGTTGCATAAGTTGCATAGAGAACTTCATAAAATCACCATCAAGGAGAAGTTCCATATTGCATTCATTGATGAGATATTAGATGAGATGGTGTTGTGTTCCTTAGTAAGCTCAATATCAAGTTAGAATATCATCAAAGTCTTGTTGCATAAGTTGCATAGTTGCATAAATTTGCATAAATTTGCATAGTTTCATAAGTTGCATAATTTGCATAAGTAAGCTCAATATCAAGTTGCTCAAGATGCATAGTTTCATGTTATAGGGAACTATTTTTTCTAGGTGATCCTCTCCCATTTAGTGATTTAAATGGATATGATGATGGATTAGGTGCCTTGGGTGACTGTAGGATTGTAAATCCTTGGAGGTTGATGAGGGGGACACAATCCCCATTTTCTCTCATGCAATGTTGGTGAAGGGCATCCTTGAACTTCAACCTTCTTGAACCATATGTTAGTGGAGCCTTAGGCGTGAATGAAATCATCAAAATAATATCTAAAATAGGATACAACACCCACTCAATCATCCAAATCATTTCATAATCAATAAATTACACAAAACCCAACACAATTATATTAATCATGGTTAACATAGGTCTCATAGAGTACAAAGATGATCAAAATATCTTAAAAATGGGCTTTGTGATACTACAATTGGGAGGCCTATCATCACCTCCCAACTTAATTTTTTTCACACCCTTGTGAAAACAAAAATGATTATGTAGCTACTTCTACTTCCTCTCTTACTAATTAACTACTACTAATCTCTACAATCCTTCTTCAAATCATATGCCACAAATTTGCTAGTGTCACCCTTGCCATGGTACCTAGGATCTTTCTACACCTTTTTCCAGTCTTCTGTTTCCTTATCTTCATCCAAGAATACTATTGTTGTAGGTTAAAAAAGTAGAGGGGGGTTGAACCTAAGATATATATAATTGATATTGACCCTCCTCAATGAATTCTTTCACAATTGGTCCCTAAACATGGAGGCTTGCAAGTTACCAGGGAAATGAGGATCAACCCTCTTGAGGTCATGTGAGAATGAATTCCACCTTCTTTAGTGGGAATAGGAAGCATATTTATGTTTGATCCAAGAAAGGAACATTGGATGGCTGTTAAAATAATATTATTGTATGTATAAGGAACCAACGTCTATGTCTTAGTCATCATGATCAAGGTAATGATAGTTTTGACTTACATGGGTTTGTCGATGAAGATTGGGTTGGAGATGTGTACAAGACAATGTCCAAAAGTGCAAATGTATTTTATTTGTTCCAATGAGTAGTGAGGTTGATGAGTAAGACACAAACCATCATTGCCTCTTCTAGTTCAAACACACAATATGTTGTTGCAACAAAATTTATCAAAGACACATATTGGTTATTGATATTATGAAACAATATTGCTATCAAATAGGCTAGTTAGAAATCGAATGTGATAGCCATAGCACCATTGTAATGACTAAGAAGAAAAATTGTAGTTCTAAGAATAAGCATATTGATGTGGAGTAATGAAATTGATAAAGTGTAGATCAAATGTAATGAAACATAAGAACTAACAAGGAAATCAATGGAGTGAAGTTTGTATTGTGTAGATACATACTTGGAATTTACACTTGTTTAATGTGATCTTCTCAATAAATTTAGAGAGTAATCTACATGAAAAAGTTTACCTTACTCTAAGGCATTATAATAGCAACCATATTCCACTTGAAGGATATTGTCTAAGGCATTATAATAGCAGAATGTGACAGAAACAATGCCATCCATGAACCATTATAATAGAAACCATATTCCATTAGAATATAAACCATATTATAAAGAAGAATGTGACATAAACAATGCCATCCATGAACCATATTCTAAAGAAGAATGTGATAGAAACAATGCCATCCATGAGCCATTTTATTCTTGTAATGTTTTGTATGATTGGGAACAAGAGAATGGAGATCAAAGAGATGCTGATATTTAACATATAGGTTATGATATTCATGAATAATTTGTTGGGTTTACTATTCATATGGATGAGGGTATGTTCCCCACAACCCGATAGATGTAGTGTTTTTGTCTTGGAGATGAGTGCAACTCTGTTTTGCAGGGGGATCGAGCTACATATAGAGGATAGTTTATGAGGAAAAACACTCTCTTAGAAGCTACAATGAACTACAGTGAGCTTCTTAGAAGCTACAACGAGCATTCACGAGGATTCTACGGTGAGCTAAGGTGAGCTACGAGCCCTATCCATGCTATGAAGCAATGTTTCTAGCCTTGGGAAACATAGGGTTTCTAGCCTATAATTTGCTTGGAAACCTTGGTAAACAACAAAGAAAATAACTCATAACCATTAAGTAATTAGTAAAAATCTCAGATATTGGAAACCCATTACCGATTTCTGCGGCATGATGTCAACCCCTTAATATCTCCACTCCACGGGTTTGGCTCCTCTTTCTCTATCGATGTCCAAATAGAAGTTGCATTATTGCTATCCAAATGGGAGCTTCTCTCATGTGCCTAGTCCAAGAACAGGTGGGTTTTTTCTCTGCTAGATGGATGCCTAGTATTGGAATGGCAGGGTTTCACTCTGCTAGATGGGTGTAGAAATTTCAATACAAATTATGTATTGCCTAGATTCTCATGATCTAACAACTATATGCCACTATTAAATACATAATCGCTTCTAGTAAAATTATTGCAGAATTTAAAACACGATCGCCAATTGCAATTTCAAGAAGAAAGATCAATCACACATAACACGGATGTTTTATCAGGAAAGCATAAAGCTAAAAACCCCACTATCATATATTATGTTTATATCATGGATCATGAAACAATCTCATACAAAACTCTAATCCAAGAGCTCTCAGTACAATACAATCGTCTCACACTGTCATACAAAAATTGACAAATTCGTGTGCCAATTTTTTGCTTCCAGACAGCCTGCCTCCTCTGTGCAATCCCTACTAGTGGGAAAACCCTACAATGAATTCGAATTCCTCTTGCCTAGGTTGCACATTGCTCATGGGCACATCCACTGTGTGTGTGATTGCATGAGTGCACTTCACTCAAATCACAATTGATAGCCAAACTATCCCTTTCACCTGTTATCTCAACTGGGTCTCCACTGGATCTGACATGCATGTAGTTAACAATGGTAAATATTCAGTTGTATGTGAGATCATTGATTGTGAATTAATTAATAATTAATTCACTAAACTCTCACTAGTGTAATTTTAGTTACAACTAGTACAACTGAGCTTAACTCACTTAACTGAGTTAAAATACTTTATAACTCACATAACTACACTTATAACTCTGTTACAACTTCAAGTCACTTAGTTACACTTAATTCAACTTCCATGTCCCACTAGTCAACCTTTGAACTCGAATTTCCTATAACTAACTGATTTTCCATTTCAGTTAACTATTTTCAAATAATTATGAGATAATAGATTAATATTTATTGTCCAATTTATTTAAGGGAAAAATAAATTAGACACATATTTCTTGTTGACTTTTGAACAATGGGCACGATGCTCTAGTGCTTGTTGTCATGAATGGGCGTGGGCAATTATTTTGTTTGAAGTTTGTTTGTTTTTTTTTTTGATGTTTTAAATTTTAATATAATTAATATATAAATTTTTATATAATGTTTTTTTTAATATAATTAATATACAATTTTTTAATATAATGTTTTTTAATTTTAATATAATTAATATATAATGTTTTTAAATTTTAATATATATATATCATGGTGTGGGCCAAAAACCTAACTTTTTAGGCCATAGAATATAGTTCTATGAATCAACTGTTTAGTGTGAAGTAGATGGGTCTCATGTATTCAACACATGGGCATCATTACAAGGTCATAGGCATCGTGGATGTATATTGGGTCGTTAATCATTGTTAAAGGGGGGAAACAAGATCCTTTGTTGGCCCTAAACCTTAATTAGAAAGATCAAGCACCAAGGATGAGTCCTCAAACCACCACATATGAACTTTATAGGGTATCATTAATGTCCAAACAGGATATGGGATCCATGAATAGGTTATTTATGTTATAGCAAGATTTGTCTCACCCTATGCAATCTTGCACATAAGGCCTTTTTCCATTTCCCCATGCAGACTTATCATCCTTGTTTGTAAAATCCAGAGATAAAAATAAATATTTTTCCACTTGTGCGCATCTTGCCTACTATACAGAATGCGTATACACAGGCTACTCCACTATAGCCAGCGTACATCAAGATTTTTGCCAGAAAATAAAAATTGATGTTGGGTTTCCATGTCACGACAGAAGATCTATGATCTATGGCCTTCTATATTGATGTAAGAGCATCGCTCCACCTCAACACACGCTAACTCATTTACACGCATGGTGCATATTCAAGGGAGGAGAGGCGTCGCCCTCTCATTTTTGCCTTGAGAATCCAAGATGAGATCCAGGCATTAACTGACGACAAGCTGGAAGAGCCAAATAATTCTCTCTCACAATATGGAGATAAGGTCACCATTAATAGGCTGACGACAAAATGGATCTGCATCCGATTTGGAGAAGATAGCCATCATTGTAATTTACCCTTTCGATAGGCATTATGGCTGGTGATTTGACACCACTAGTTTATCTTGCAAGGGAAGCTCATAGATCTCCTCTTGTATAAATTGATGTATTTTTTCTAAGTAGAGTTTAGTCGGAGAGAAACACAGGGATCCAAGACTCAGTTGTAGTTCAGACTCCACCATTGTAATTTGGCATTCCACCATTAATAGAAAACAATAGTTTTTCCTATTTTACATTTTTGTTCAATGGATGTTGTGTTATGAATGTCTTTTACATGTTTGTGAATTGTAGATGAATGTTAGAAATTGTTCGCAGGGGTAGAGATACAATTTTCTATCCGAGAGTGTGTTGATTTAAGTCTAGTTCTCTAGGCTAAGTGCAAGGAGTGCACGACAGAGATTGGAAGCTCTGTAAGTCGATGCAAGGATTGCATGTCTAAACTCAGTGGAGTCAGAAGAGAAGTTTCCAGGAGGGCATACCAGATTAATTCACATACTCAGGGAGAAATTTCAAGGTGATTAAGTTCCCTAAAAAGAAAGACTATGTGGGGAGAAGCATAGTCCAGAGTTACTGAACACTATGGAATACTCTGCCAGGAGGGCATAGAGCTAGTGTGAGCATTCAAAGGAGAAACAAGGGTGAAGGTGTTGGAGAACCCAAGAATTTTTGAACATTCTGGTGAAGGAAGGATTTGCAAGAAGTGCATTGACAAAGGAAAGGAGATGCCTTAAACCTTTCCATAAAGCCGAGGGAGAAACAGTTGAAGAACTGAGCCAAGCATAAGGAGTGCACCTAAGGTGTTGTGATTTCATCTTACAAGCTCAGAAAGATGAGCGAGAAACTGTCAGGAGGGCACGAGAGACTCATGGAAGAACTTGGAATCTTGGAGGTGTTCAAGCCAAGCAAAGTCATAGGAGAGTTGCACAAATTTCTACAAGGAGTGCAGAAATAAGTTTCGAAAATAGTCTAAGTCTTGAAAGGTGAAATTGCACTAAGTGTGCAGAGGAGTTGAGGACTTTCCTAACTCCTAGAAGATGGAGAGATCATCCATCGTCAAGGAGGAGACAGGTGGCATAATATCGAGAAGTTTGGGAGCAACAAATTCAAAAGGTTTTCCGGGAGAAAACAAGGATCTTTGCGAAGTCGCAAAGAGAAATTTCAAATCCAGGTCGTTGGATATGGAAAGGTACATGGCAAAGGATCCATGCATCATTGATTTGCAATCATAATAAGTAGAGTCGGGAGAGGAGAAGACTAGTGAAGTCCAAACTCATGATTCGATCACAACTGTTGATCGCAAAAGGAATGAGGACCATAGATCTGGTCCCAAAGTATTTGCCAATTCAGAAATCAGAAAGGAGGAGGAAGCCACTCATGAAATTCTTGAAGTGCGGGGTCACGAAAGGAGTTAGCCCACGGTCATAGTTCGTGGTCACATCAACGAAAGAGCCTAGCACCAAGAGCTAGCATTCATTGGCGCAAGAGATGAAAGCGCTAAGGAAGAGGGTCCGTACGTGTCACATCGCGGGTGATGAGGAAGAAAAGAGGGTCTGTGTCAAGTTGAAATCGGTTCCATCAGGAGCCCGACAAACCATTCAGTTCGATGACTTGAACGATCCTAGACCAGGAGGTCCTGCAACCCCAAAGGAAGGGGTGGGGTCTTCGACATAGTGGCATCAAAGCAGATTTCATCTGCAGAGTGTGGACAAAGGAAGATGAGGGAGATAGTCTGATACCAGAGTGGTATCAGAGCTTGATTTTGTCTGCAGAGTGTGGATGAAAGGAGATAGAGTGAAATGCTTTGTTGGAGCTGTTGCAAGGCGTGCAATAGATGGTAACCATCCAGGTGGGATGAAGAGAAAGAGAGATGGACACTGACAGTCATAAGCATGGTCGAGGAGAAGTCCATTCATATAAGAGCAAGGCGGAGATGGACAAGGAGCTCAGTGAAATATGAGCATAGATGGAGAAGCTTGCATTCAAGATGTAGCAGGAGTCAAAGGTACACTGGAGGTATGAATGGCCTTTGAAGAGGACAACCAGATGGCATGTTCAGAATTTGTTGGCTAGGAGGAAACAACAAATGTTAAAGAGATGGCTAAGGCATGCTAAAAACCTCGGTCATAAGGGAAAGAGATCTGGCAAGAGTCTCATAGGTTGCCAGGTGGGCAATGAGAGCGAATCAGTGGGTCTCACAAAATGCTAGGTGGGAAGAAGAGACATCCTATATTGCCAAGCAGTCAAGGGAGAAGAGATGAGCGTAGCTAAGATTTCATTGATAGATAGAGAGGAGGCAGAATAAAAACCTCATTCATACGGAGATTCACGCAGAACTGTGAGCTGCGTGAATGAATATGATGACAAGTTAGAAAATTTCATCACAGTGACAGAGGAGGATCAGAGGATTGTTTTGATCATTGGAGGAGTTGATATATTCTTACCAAGTGGCCGAGGAGAGGCTAACATAGATGTTGCAAAGGCAGTAGGAGGACATCAAGTTGAGACTGTTGTGAAGGAGTAGATACTAATGTTTGTCCCAATGGGAGAATGCCTAGTTGAGTCACTCACTTAGTGGGAAGTGGAGTTGAGGGCACTGGAGTATTGGTTGGAAAATCCAGAACTAGAAGGTGACCACCACGAGACAGCCATGCTAGGGGAGATATGCCAACATGAGTTGCAGTTGATGAAAGCTGAAATGGGAACAACCAAAGGACTAGCAGGAGAAAATCTGTTAGGAGAAGTGGTAGCTGAGCAGCAGTTCAGTGACAAGGAGCCTGCAGGAGGGAAGACTATAGAATAGTGGCAAGCTAAGGCCACAAAGGAAGAAGTTATCTTGGGAAGTCACTATTATTCACCCATCGACAATGAGCGAGTGCAGCAAGCTAGACTGCAACAAAAGAACCAACTAGGGGAGCAGTTGGACAAGGTGATCGAGGAGATCAGGGAGCTAATGTCGAGGTCAGTAACAGGAGAAGTCAACACGAGGAAGTTGGACGAAGAGAAACCTAAATGAGAACCAGGGATGATGCAGTAGAAGCAACAAAGCAGAGGAGCCGAGAGACAACTCCAAGAGAATTTTTTTGATCTAGGTGGATTTCAGACAGGTTGGTAAGCTCATGAGAAGGAGCTCATGAATTTTGCCACTATGGAGTATGATGTAGGAACATCGCTCCATCTTAGCATGCGCCAACTCATTTACACAAATGGTGTGCATTCAAGGGAAGAGAGGCACCGCCCTCTCATTTTTTCCTCGAGAATCCAAGATGAGATCCAAGCATTAACCGATGACAAGATGGAAGAGCCAAATCATGCTCTCGCACAAGTTGGAGATAAGGTCACCATTAATAGGCTGACAGAAAAATGGATCTACTGTAATAACCCTAAGTAATTAATCAATTGTCATGATTTAAATAATTGTTTAATGTATATTAGTTAATTAATTAATTGTCCTGATTTAATAATTGTTTAATGTATATTAATTAATTAATTTCATGATTAAATATTTGGTTAATGAATTTGAGTTTAATAAATTTTAATTTATTAAATGGAGACTTAATGTATCGAATGATGGACCCATTAAAGAGAAAGGGGATAAGGTGGTTGGCATTGAATGGAGGGATAAGGTGGGTGAGTCTAAATGAAAGGGAGAAGGCGATGAATGAGAGAGGGGGAAAGGAGGATAAGAGGAGGGAAAAACACTCGAGAAAGGAATTTTGGATTTTGGGGGAGAACATAATTTTGAGAGGAGAGGACTGTATTGCTGGTTTGGGGCTGGAGTAGCTTGTTGGAGGATGGTACAGGTTTTTGCTTGAGGAACTTGTTGGAGTTTGGTGGACTGAGACAGGGGGCACCAGTTGCTAGGAGTTTTGGGCTCGGAGGCCAGGAATCCTTATGGAATCCTGGAGCTAGGGAGCCGGAGAGGCTTTCTTCCTAGCTGGCTGGGAGGTTAGTCGGTTTTGGGCAGAGCATCAGGCAGAGTTGGAGAACATCAATAGCATCAATTAGAGGTATGTAATTTCATTATTATGCTGTGTTATGTGGTTTATTATTATGCTGCTGAATATGTTGAATATGTGGTTTATTATGATGCTTCTCATAAATTTTAATTACGTTGAATAATGAATGGTTAAAAAGTTAGGATAACATTTCTCTATTTTAACTTATGTTTTATAAGGCTCTGTTGGAAGAGACCTTACATCTACATTTGATTTGGATAAGATAACCATCATTATAAGTTTCCCTTTCGATAGGCATTAAGGTTGGTGATTTGACACCACTAGTTTAGCTTGAGAGGGAATCTCATAGAGCCCCTATTGTATAAATTGATGTATTGTTGCTAAGTAGAGTTTAGTCGGAGAGAAACACAGGGAGCCGAGATTTAGTTGTAGTTCAAAATCCACCATTGTAATTTGGCATTCCACCATTAATAGAAAATGATTGTTTTTCCTGTTTTACATTTTTTTTCAATGGATGTTGTGTTATGAATGCCTTTTACATGTTTGTGAATTGTAGATGAATGTTAGAAATCATCTACAAGGGTAGAGATACAATTTTCTATACGAGAGTGTGTTAAGTTAAGTCGGTTTCTCTAGGCTAAGTGAAAGGAGTGTGAAATAGATATTGGAATCTCTGTAAGCCAACGCGAGGAGTGCATGTCTAAACTCAGTGGAGTCAGAAGAGAAGTTGCTAGGAGGGCATACCAGATTAATTTACAGACTCAGGGAGAAATTTCAAGGTGGTTAAGTTCCTTGAAAAGAAATACTGTGTGGGGAGAAGCACGATTCATAGTTACTGAACACTATGGAATACTCTGCCATGAGGGCATCGAGCTAATGAGAGAATTCGTAGGAGAAACACGGGTGAAGGTGTTGGAGAACCCCAAAATTTTTGAAAATTCTGGTGAATGAAGGCTTTGCAAGAAGTGCATCGACAAAGGAAATGAGATGCCTTAAACCTTTCCATAAGGTCGAGGGAGAAGCTGTCGAAGAACTGAGCCAAGCGCAAGGAGTGTGCCTAAGGTGTTGTGAGTTCATCTTACAAGCTCAAAAATTCGAGTGAAAAACTTCCAGGAGGGCATGAGAGACTCGCAGAGGAACTTGGAACCTTGGAGGTGTTCAAGCCAAGCAAATTTGCAGGAGAGTTGCACAGATTTCTGCAAGGAGTGCAGAAATAATTTTCCATAATGGTCTAAGTCTTGAAAGGTTAAATTGCACTAAGTCTGTAGAGGATTTGAGGACATGCCAAAGTCCCAGAAGACGGAGGGATCATCCATCATCGAGGAGGAGACAGGTGGTAGAAGATCGAGAAGTTAGGGAGCAGGAGCTTCAAAAGGTTTTCCAGGAGAAAACAAGGATCTTCGTGAAGTCATGAAGAGCGATTTCAAATCTAGGCCGTTGGATCTGGAAGGGTATGTGGCAAAGGATCAACACATCAACAATTTTCAATCGAAAGAAGCAAAGTTGGGAGAGGAGAAGACTCGTGAAGTTTGAACTCATGATTCAATCCCAGTCGTTGATCGCGAAAGGAACGAGGACCGTAGATCTGGTCCCGAAGTATTCGTTGATTCAGAAATCAGGAAGGAGGAGGAAGCCACTCACGAAAGTCTCGAAGTGCAGGGTCACGACAGGATTTAGCCCATGGTCATAGTCTATGGTCACATCAATGAAAGAGCCTAGCACCGAGAGCTAGTGTTCGTTGGCGCAAGAGCTTAAAGTTCTAAGGAAGAGGGTTCACAGGTGCCACATTGCGAGTGCCAAGGAAGTAAAGAGGGCCTGTGTCAAGTTGAAATCATTTCCATCATGAGCCCGATGAACCAATCGGTTCGAAGACTTGAATGATCTTAGACCAGGAGGTTACACAACCCCAAAGGAAGGGGTGGGGTCAGACTCAGTTGTAGTTCAAACTCCACCATTGTAATTTGGCATTCCACCATTAATAGAAAACGTCAGTTTTTCCTGTTTTACATTTTTTTCCAATGGATGATGTGTTATGAATGTCTTTTACATGTTCGTGAATTGTAGATGAATGTTAGAAATCGTCTGCAGTGGTAGAGATACAATTTTCTATATGAGAGTGTGTTGAGTTAAGTTTTGTTCTCTAGGCTAAGTGCAAGGAGTGCGTGACAGAGATTGGAAGCTCTGTAAGCCAACGCAAGGAGTGTGCATCTGAACTCAGTGGAGTTAGAAGAGAATTTTTTAGGAGGGCATACCATATTAATTTACAGACTCGAGGAGAAATTTCAAGGCGGTTAAGTTCCTTGAAAAGAAAGACTGTGTGGGGGGAATCAGAGTCCAGAGTTACTGAAAACTCTGGAATACTCTGCCAGGAGGGCATCGAGCTAGTGCGAGCATTCATAGAAGAAACACAGGTGAAGGTGTTGGAGAACCCCAGAATTGCTAAACATTCTAGTGAAGGAAGGCTTTGCAAGAATTGCATTGACAAAGGAAAAGAGATGCCTTAAACCTTTCCATAAGGCCGAGGGAGAAGCCGTCAAAGAACTGAGCCAAGTGCAAGGAGTGCGCATAAGGTGTTGTGAGTTCATCTTACAAGCTTAGAAATTCAAGAGAGAAATGGCCAGGAGGGCATGAGAAACTCCCAAAGGAACTTGGAACCTTGGAGGTGTTCAAGCCGAGCAAAGTCGCGGGAGAGTTGCACATATTTCTGCAAGGAGTGCAGAAAGAAGTTTCGAGAACAGTCTAAGTCTCGAAAGGTGAAATTGTGCTAATTTTGCAGAGGCATTGAGAACTTTTCAAATTCCAAAAAGACAGTGAAATCATCCATCATCGAGGAGGAGGCAGGTGGCAGAAGATCAATAAGTTCGGGAGCAAGATCTTCGGAAGGTTTGTCGGGAGAAAACAAGGATCTTTGCAAAGTCACGAAGAGCAATTTCAAATCCAAGCCATTGGATCTGGAAGGGTACATGGAAAAGGATCAATGCATCACTGATTTTCAATCGGAAGAAGCTGAGTCGAGAGTGGAGAAGACTCGTGAAGTCCGAATTTGCGATTCGATCACAGCCGTTGATTGTGAAAGGAACGAGGACCGTAGATCTGGTCCCGAAGCATTCATCGATTCAGAAATCGAGAAGGAGGAGGAATCCACTCATGAAAGTCCTAAAGTGTGGGGTCGTGAAAGGAGTTATCCCACGGTTATAGTCCGTGGTCACATCAACGGAAGAGCCTAGCACTGAGAGCCAGCGTCCATTGGTGCAAGAGTTGAAAGCGCTAAGGAGAGGGTCTGCAGGTGCCACATAGTAGGTGCCAAGGAAGTCATAAGGGCCCATGTCAAGTTGAAATCGGTTCCATCAGGAGATCGATGAACCATTTGGTTCGATGACTTGAATGATCCTATACCGAGAGGTCATGCAACCCCAAAGGAAAGGGTGGGGTCAGGGCCAAAGTGCCAGGAGGGAATACCAGATTAATTTATAGACTCAGGGAAAAATTTCAAGGTGGTTAAGTTCCTTGAAAAGAAAGAATGTGTGGGGAGAAGAACATTCCATAGTTACTAAACACTCTGGAATACTCTGCCAGGAGGGCATCGAGATAGTGGGAGCATTCGCAGGAGAAAAATGGGTGAAGGTGTTGGAGAACCCCAGGATTGTTGAACATTCTGGTGAAGGAAGGATTTGCAGGAAGTGCATCAACAAAGGAAAGGAGATGCCTTAAACCTTTCCATAAGGTCAAGGGAGAAGCCATCGAAGAACTGAGCCAAGCACAAGGAGTGTGCCTAAGGTATTGTGAGTTCATCTTACAAGCTCAGAAAGTCGAGCGAGAAACTACCAGGAGGGCACTAGAGACTCGCGGAGGAACTTGGAACCTTGGAGGTGTTCAAGCCAAGCAAAGTCATAGGAGAGTTGCACAGATTTCTCCAAGGAGTGCAGAAAGAAGTTTCGAGAACAGTCTAAGTCTCGAAAGGTGAAATTGTGCTAAGTGTGCAAAGGATTTGAGGACTTGCCGAAATCCCAGAAGACGAAGAGATCATCCATCGTTGAGGAGGAGACAGGGGGCATAAGATTGAGAAGTTCGGGAGCAAGAGATTCGGAAGGTTTGCTGGGAGAAAAAAAGGATCTTCACGAAGTCGCAAAGAGCAATTTCAAATCCAGGCCATTGGATCTGGAAGGGTACATGGCAAAGAATCAGTGCATCGTTGATTTGCAATCAAAATAAGTAGAGTCGGGAAAGGAGAATACTCGCGAAGTCTAAACTCACGATTCAATCGTAGTCGTTGATCGCAAAAGGAACGAGGACCGTAGATCTGGTCCCGAAGTATTCATCGATTTGGAAATCAGGAAGGAGGAGGAAGCCACTCGCAAAAGTCCCAAAGTGTGGGGTCACGAAAGGAGTTATCCCATGGTCGTAGTCTGTTGTCACATCAATGGAAGAGACTAGCACCGAGAGCTAGAGTCTGTTAGCGCAAGAGTTTAAAGTGCTAAGGAAGAGGGTCCGTAGGTGCCACATCGTGGGTGTCGAGGAAGTAAAGAGGGTCTATGTCAAGTTGAAATTGGTTCGATTAGGAGCTCGACGAACCATTGGGTTCAACGACTTGAATGATCCTAGGCCAGGAGGTCGCGCAACCCCAAAGGAAGGGGTGGGATCTGCACCACATATACTGGAAATGTTCCGACTCAACCCATCGGTTCCATTTTGAAGGCTATAAAAGGGTCAATTCCGAGCTATGGAAAGAGGAGAAAGAATTCAACTTTGAGAGCAAAGTTACTCTGGAGGAATTATTTACTTCATATTGAGTCTGCATCCATTTGTCCTTTAAGTATGAACATAGTGTTCAACCCCCAAGATCTTTCCTTATTGATTGGGAACCTCATTGTTTCTCTCTTATGAGCTTGCCTTTGGTGGAGGATTGAAGTGGTGGAGGCCCAGCTGGAAGGAACTTAGCTTATCGGTTTCGAACCGTGTCAACATGGAAGTCTGTAACATTTTCACTTCTGTTGATCATATATTAATAGAAATACTCTTTTCTCGTCTAATAGATATCTTGCAAATATTTGAATTATTATTCCATGGGCGTATTTGTCATGTTTATTAATGGATTATGCTATTGAATGTGCTAACATTATATAATATCACCATATGCTTGCTTTGCTTGGTTGTTGAGGACTAGTTGCAGGTATATTTCTTTGGGTCAAGTGCTCAACGGTGGACTTCATCGAACGTCTAGATGAGGTAGGCCTTTTATCTTGTCTTGCTAGCATATTTGTTTTCATAGCATACTTGAGAAGAGATTTGATTTTTGCAATCATTTTTGTCTGTTGTGGTTTACCCTAGCCATAGAGAGATTTTCCTCGTAACAGAAATGGCGACCATACTGGGGATTGAATCTTTTTTCTTAGTGTGTGGATTACTTTTCTCTTTAGATTTCTCTTGTTCCTATTGTGTTTCTTGTCGTATCATTGCTTGACAACCTCTGTTCACTCTGGGTCTATTTTTTCATCCTTCTCCCTTGCCTAGCCTTGTTTTTTGAAATATATACACGCTTTTTTCCTTGACATTCATGTACATACACAAGCTGTCCCTCTACAAGATGTGTATATACGCTTTGTTTGCCTAAACAATCGCGTACATCATCTTTCCTTGCTTTTTTTATTGGTCTGGTGGTTGCTGGGTGGGATTTGATGTTTGTTGAGCCTTCTTAGGTCTCTGCAGTGCCTGTTAAGTGCTTGTGGGATGACAGGAAACCTAACTTTGGTTGAATTTTTGGGCAAAGTCTTTCTCATCGTATTTTCATTTTGATTGTCCTTGTACATTGGGTTGGGTGTTTTGCTACTTGGTGTCCTGCTTGAGTTATCTCTTTCTATACATAGTAGAGTTTATATATCAAGTTGCTTTTCAGTCCATGCATTTTCATTTTTATTATATTGAAAATACAGAAATAAAAATAAGCATTGTGCATTGCTTGGCATTTTGGTCTTTTGAGTCCTTGTCATTAGCTTAGTGCATGTAATTAAAGATTGCATTTTTACTTCAAAATTGCAGAGTTTAACTTGAAAATTGCATTGTTTTTTTAGAAGCATATCATTCATTGAAAGTTAAAGTTAGAACTTTGCATTATTTTCATATTTACTTTTCTTACAGAGTCATAACATAATGAGTTTCGCTACCATACATTTTGGATTAATCACGACCACTAAAATTAATGCTATAATTTAAAATTTATTAGTCACGAATTTATTTTATAGGGTGCACAAACTAGCTTACGATTTAGTGCCTTGGAATAGGATTTTGTGAGTAAACTTCTCCAAGGCAATTAAATCAACATATTGGTCTGAGAAAGGGAGTGGAGAAATCCATTGTATAATTGGTAATATCAAGAGGCTCTGCTCACACCGAATTTAATCACGAGGTCATGCGAGGTTGGTTGAAGGGATATCCCTTGATACCTTCTTAGTGTCAGAGATATTTATGGGGATCTATTCATATCTGGGGATCTTGCTAGTGCCTTTACCTCCGTGAGAGGCGGTTCTTTCAAGGTTTCGATATTTGCTACCCTGCCCATACGGTGGACCTGACTTATGACTACTTGCTTTTGCACCAGTTATACAATGGTTTATTAGTTGCATGACTTAGGTGCCACATAGGTTACTTGCAGGGGTTATTCTGTAGGTACCCTGGGTCAGATAAGGGTCAGACAACGCACAACCTTTATGGAGGATTGCCTCTCCGGGGGGATCTGGCCGACTGGTTTTTAAGCCCATGAGGGCCCTTATAATTGATTATGTTACCTCCGATATTTACCAGGCAGTCTCGGGCCCCTCTTGGGTGATACATACCTTCTTTAGGGAGGGAGGCCACTCTCTGCCACTTTACAACGTTTGTATGCATATTAGTCATTTGACTTTTGGTGTTCTCTTTGATTACTAGTTGGCCTTAGGATTTATTTTTCGTCTTTGGAGTCTTAAGTCATCGTGGAGTTGGACCAACATCCCCATTGGTCCCGTCGCTTGTTATAGTTACCACCGGATTTTGAGTCTATTCTTTCTAAAAGGTGTAGAGTTATTAGGCGTGGTACACACACCTCCACCATTCAGACTTGTGATTCTACAAGGATGAGTACTGAACCTATTCTTCAGAACACTAGGAGCCCTTCAACTCCCACACCCACTATAGTTAATTGTACCCCTTCAACTCTTTCAACCACATTGGTTTTAGTGTTGGAGGCACCTATCATTACTATGGCTCAGACTATAGTGAATGCTCAATCTACCGCCTCAAACCATTTTGGGCCTCTTGGTCACTCACTGGGCTATAATGTTCAGTCCATCCCTATGGCTTCTACTCCTTTTTCCTATGGTATACCGAACTTTACTTCGCAGTTGTCGAACACCATCCCAGCTGCTAGCCCTAATTCTAGCATTGGGCTTGGGGGCACTAAACCTCCTTATACTCCATTTTCATTTGGTGGTTCTCAAATCCCTCAAACGAATCCTAATATGGGAGACATTCCTTCTTTTAACCCTAGGTGTAATCCTCTTATTTCTGGGTGGAACAACCAACCTAACAAACAAGACTCTGATCAAGTTTCGCCCTACACCCCTACCTCCTCGGTGTCGATTATGAACAATACGGTTGGAATGACGAATCCACCTCTATCCTATGGATTCACACTCGAAGGAGATCTATTTCACGCTTTGGGCAACACCCAACCCAGATCCAATCCGGCTGAGGGAAATTTTTATAAACCCCAACAGAACATTCCTACTAGAATGATGCCCAACCAACCTTTTATGAATCAACCCGAAGGAGGGCCTTATAATCCCGGACAGGGCCATGGTGCTTACCAGAACCCTGAATGGGTTGCAGTTCCTCAAGCACAATCTTTCCCGAGAGCTTTGGGTCAGATGCCACAACCACGTCTCCCTTTTTTGGCCACGCTTAATCTGCCAAACTTTTTTAAGTTGATGAATGACCCTGTGAGTCATGATCCTACATGGCCCCCTGTCCCCACCAACCTTCCTTCAGACATTCATAAATTTGAAGGTAAGAATGGAGAGGATCCTGGTGATCATTTTACTACCTTTCACCTATGATGCTCCTTGAATTCCCTTAATAATGATTCTATTCGATTAAGATTATTTCAATGAACTCTCATTGGGGTTGCTGTGAAATGGTATATTGATCTACCTAGGGGGGCATATGGGACCTTTAGTTAGATGGTATTGGTCTTCCTTACCCACTTCCAATTGTTGATTCGTTACAATGCTAGCCTAGAACTTTTGTTGATTTTATGCCATGACACAACCACTCATATCTTGGATCATATCCAGGAGTGGTGTATATGGAAGAGGTTGATTAAGACTCCCATACCCCCAACCATTCTTTTAGAATGGTTCCTTAAGTCTTTGCACCCTCCTATCTCAAAGGATGTTTTTACTATCGGGGTTATCACTGAGGACAAAGCTATTTTTAAAGCCCAACAACTAGATCTGATATATGCTCAGTATGGGATGTTATACCACATTCTTCTGGACACACCATGGTCAACTTACGACCCTAGACAAAAGCCCGAACCTCATGTTGATGGCATTGTAGGTACCACCAATGTAAAATCCGTAGACTCGGTGACAAGCCATTTGAAAGAGTTGTCTCTAAACCAATCTGCAGCAGGGCCATCTTTGTCTGTGTCTTCCAACCCCACTCATTCGGTGGATGTACACTCTATGCGATCCTCGGGAAACCAAAATGGTAACCAACAACCAATCGAGAATAAGAATAAATGATGTAATAATCATAAGGGTGGGAAAAATAATAATAAACACAAGGACAATGGTAATAATGAGAAGACGAATAATAATGTTGGAGAGGGAAAACGAGAAACATGTAAGGTGAAATTTCCCTGTAAGCTTTGTACAAATGATCACCTTACCCATTTATGCCCCAATATTGCAGAAGATTTGAGGCTATTATCTATACCGCCTGTCGTGCTGACGAATCCTTTCCCACATAACCATCACATGGCCTCGAGCTCCTCAAGCGCTGAAAATGCGGTTGGTGGGAGTCAAAACCCATTGTTGCAATATGGTGACCATTTGTGTATCAATATGGTCAATGCGAAAGTTAATGTAGCCACTCGATCTTAAGATTATAGCTCTTCACAAGCTATTCCTAGTCTAGAATCACCTCCTCCCCCTCCAAAGATGAATTTACAGATTGAAAAACCAGAGCCACTGCCTCGTATTCTGAAAGGAGTACTCAAGCACTCTACCCACAATCCAAATGCTAGAGCCGCCCAAAACTACTCTCTTGTTGAGGACTGGGTCAAACCCATTCTGTGATGTCAGCTTTGGAGGTACTCTAGACGTGTCCTTTACAGAGGAATGCCTTGCCATCTGCTTTAGGATCTCTAGAACCCAGTGGCTCAAAATTTATTAAGTTTGATGTCACAGATGTGAAGCCTTGCTTGCCTTACCATGTGGCATTCCAAATCCACGTGGAGTAATCAAAGTATACCATCAAACATGCAATTTTTTATGAAGGCATTGCTACATGTGTGATTTCCCTAATATGTTGGAAAGCTCTTGGTTCTCTGACTCTTTCTAATTCATCAAACATGTTGACTACTTTTGATGGTCATTCCTTCCACCCTCACGGTATTCTTCCTGCCTTTCCGGTTCAATTATGTGGGAAGACAGTAGAGGTGGAGGTCGAGGTAGTTGATGGGCCTCTTGACTACAACTTGTTACTAGGATGAAATTGGACCTATGTTATGGTCACTCTCGTATCATCTGTGTTCTATACTCTTTGTTTCCCTCATGAAGGGAATATCATGACGATCGACCAATTATCCTTTGCGTACTCTAGTCCTAATGCATCTATTGGAACGTCGATCCATGTGATCGAAAATTCTTATCCGACAATTGATAATATCGGTGTTGGAATGTATTCTTCCCTTATGGGTACTTTCGACTTCACCACACCGAGTCATCAGGTTTACGCTATGTCCAGTAGGCCCGTATCGACAGGGAGGTCCATTCCTTTCCGCATTTCCTATTTTAGTGATCTGTGGACCCTACCTTCCCCGACTTCATCTTATGAAGGTCGGTTGCATGCTGGAATGGCCATGCCACTATCGACAGTGGAGATTGTGTATCAATTTGTTCTTGACTCTTCCGTCAATCCTGATCCTATTACCTCACCAATGGATGAGGAAGATCCCGTTTTGAGGCCCATGTGGGCCACTTCGTTGTCTTTTTCACATGATTTCCTCGATGATACTTTGCCTTCAGATGAAGCTATCATCAAAGCCATGAATGGTTCTATCAAACCTTGGGATGATATGCATCACTACTCTTATTTTCTCCGAGAGCTTAAAAGGATTGAACAAGATGACTTTCAATCTACTTTGAGTGAGATAGTCGGTAATGCCATAGTTTCACTTGATATGCATGACATTTATGCCGAAGGAAACATGGTGAGTATTTCTCCTACCATCATGATCAATATCTCTCCTACCCCTAGGAAGATTGAAAACATACGTATCAGTGTAGATTTTTCACTAGAAGAAATCATGATCTACACCGAACTCTTCAAGGAATTCTAAGATGTATTTGATAGGTCATATGAAGAGATGTCAGGAATCGACCCTCATATTTTCAAGCATGATATTAGAACTTATCCAGATGCTAAACATGTTTTCCAACGTCTTAGAGTTATCAATCCCCAGAAGGCCCTTGCTATTAAGGCAGAGGTGGAGAAGCTACTTAACGTTGGCTTCATCTACCCGGTTGCCTTGACTGAATGGGTATCCAATCCCGTTCCTGTGAATAATAAGAAAGGAACTATCCATGTATGTATGGAATTTCATGACCTGAACAAATCCTGTCCTAAAGACAACTTCCTGACACCTTTCATCGATCAGATTCTCGACGAGTGTGTGGGAAGCGATGTATTTTTTTTTATGGACAGATTTCCAGGGTATAACCAAATTTAAATCAAACCTGAGGATCAACAAAAGATGACATTTATTTTTCCTTGGGGTACTTTCGCATACCGGAAAATGTCTTTCTGACTTAAAAATGTCATAGCAACCTTTCAACGTGACATGACCTTCGCTTTTCACTATCTTAAGCACATAGTCAAAGATTACCTTGATGATCTTGCTGCTCACTCTCAGAAGAGAGTGGATCATGCTATGAACCTTCGGATTATTTTTTAAATTTGTCGTTACTATAGAATCCGGTTGAACCCTCACAAGTGCATCTTCTGCATTAGGTCTGGTTGTCTTTTGGGTTTTCTAGTTTCTGAGACCGGGATCATGGTGGATCTGTAAAAGGTTGAGGAAATACTTTGATTGCCTCCCCCGCACACTATTAGACAATTTCAAGGTTTACAGTGGAAAGATAACTTTCTACGTCGGTTTATAATGAATTATGCCAATATCACTAAGGGTTTCATGCATCTTTTGAAGAAGGACACCCATTTTATTTGGGATGAGCAAGCCCAGGAGTCCTTCGATGCTTTGAAGAAAGCCTTGGTATCAAAACCTCTGCTGAATTCTCTTGACTACATTAGGGACTACTTAATTTATATTTTCACATCTGAAGAGACAATCGGTATGGTTCTGGCTTTGGAGGATGTTGAGCTCCGCGAACAAGTCATCTACTATCTGAGTTGGTCATGAGATGCTTTCGTTGTCATGCACACAGTCAAACATTTGGGTCATTATATATTATCTTTCAAGACTATTGTGGTTGCCAATGTCAATCCATTCCAATACATCCTTACTAGGCATATAATAGGGGGAAAATATAATAAATGGATTGTCATTTACAAGACTTTGATCTCGATTTCGCTTCTGCGAAATCCAAGAAATCACTAGTCTTCGTGGAGTGAATATCTGACTTTCCATTATTAGATGACGATGTTATCCATGTTAATTCATTTGCAGATGAACACATTTTTCTTGTCTCGTCGTTCGACCCCTGGTATGGAGACATTGTTCTCTATCTTCAAACTTTGAATTTCCCTCAGCATCTCTCACGAGATGAGCGGTGGTGTGTAAGGTACTAAGATAAGAATTATACTATCGCCAGTGACACTTTGTATTGTAGAGGAATAGACAATATCTTGCGTCATTGTTTAACTCATGGAGAAGCTGATTCAGTCCTGAACGATTGCCACAGTGGGGCTTGTGGTGGTCATCTATCCGGGCTTGCGATAGCCCAAAAAAATCAGGATCTGATTATTTCTGGCCTACTATATTTAAAGATTGTATTGAAGCAGTTAAAAAGTGTCACCCCTGCCAGGTGTTCGCTAAGAAAATGCACTCACATCCAGCCCCTCTTCACCCAGTCATTATCGTTGGTCCCTTCACCAAGTGGGGGGTGGACTTCATGGATTGCAACCCAACTTCGACTAGGGGGCATCAACACATGATCGTGGTCGTCGACTACTTTACTAAGTGGGTCAAGGCCATGCATATAGTTAAATCCGATGGGAAGACTATCACCTTCTTCATATTCAATCAAATTATCGCCCAGTTTGATATCCCGATTGAGATTGTCACTCATCATGGCAGTCACTTTCAGAACGAAATGATGGAATAGCTAGCATCTAAGCTGGGGTTTAGACATGGTCATTCTTCTCCTTATTACCCCCAGGAAAATGGACAAGTAGAGGCCGTCAACAAGTCTCTCAAGACCATTTTTCAAAAAACTGTCAGTCAGAGTAAGTCCAAATGACACATTATGCTATATCCCACACTCTAGGCATATCGAACCTCGGTCAATACTGCCACCGGTTTTTCCCCTTTCCAGTTAGTACATGGTGTGGAGTCGATTTTACCTATTTAATGTGAAATCCCTTCACTTAAGTTGGCAGCTGCGCTCCTACCTAACACTTCTGATCTCGAGAAATGCCTTGTACACCTAGAGAGTCTTGATGAGTAGCGTCGAGATGCCTCTATGACTATAGAGGCAAACAAAAGACATGTCAAGGTCCAGTACAATAATTTTGTTTATCCTCGGTTGTATGCTAAGGGTGACTTGGTCCTCTTGTATGATAAATCCAAGGAACCACTGGGGGAAAGCAAGTTTAAACCCATGTGGCACATTCCTTATATCGTGCAATGTGTTCTAAGAAAAGGAGCCTATGAGTTAGAAGATTATGAAGGGAATATGTTGGTTGAGCCTAGGAATGGGTTGTACTTGAAAATATATTACGCTTGAGCCCCAAGCTTGGGCATAATTCTTTGTATACTAATGTAATTTAGTGTATATATATTTTCCCTTTCTTTTTGTCTTCAGATTTCTTATCGAGTTTTCCCTTGGTTGGCAGATGTCAACGGAGTCTTCAGTCTACCTAGGATTTGCAGACAGAGCCAGTTGTCATACACAGAACATGGCTTCCGCTGCTTGGGTGGTTTACTCACCCGATGGTCTATTGGTGTCTTTAGGTGGCGTATGCCTAGGGCCATCCATGAATAATGTGGTCAAATACAACGTCGTTATAGAACTTTTGCGCGATGCTATCTCACATGGTATTCGCTCATTAGAGGTTCACCTAGATTCCCAGTTAGTAGTATGTTAGTTGAATGACAGTTACCGCATGCATGATCCTACTTTACTCCGACGATTCCTACGGCTACGTCTTTTAGAACAACAGTTTGATTTTATTACTTATTATCACATTCCTAGGAGTTCTAATCATGTATCCAATGCTTATGCTAATTTCATTTTAGATTAGCATTTGTCACATAACTAAAGCAAAGAAAACCATCTCATCAATGTACACATTGTAAAATATAAGTAAAGTCGAAGATCCAATTTATATATATTTCAAAAAAATATGGTGTTTATAGTACAAAATTGGGGCTAATACCCTCAATACATGTACATTTGGTACTAGAATATCCACAACATCTACGCCTATGGTGTTGGATGTGTGTCATGGTAACAAACTACGGCGTTTGCGAGACACTGAAAGAGTCATACCCAAGCTCTGGGCACACCAACCACTTGTCACTACACGGCTTCCAGAAAATCCTCTACCTGAACCATGGGAATCCTATGAGTCAAATGAGACAAGTTTCCCTACACATTTTTTAGGACTCTCTCAGCTTCTCTTCTCGCCACCTCATCTCCCCAGTTCCTCCGTCGATGTCAAGAAAACCCTTCTAGTCATCGTGGACCCATGTCTGTGGTACACAAGTGTCTAGTTAGTACTTAAGCACCATCCAAAAATATTTTTGTTCTATTATACAAAAAAATTAAATATTTAAAAACATTCGACATGCCTATGTCATCGGAGGCAGTCCCTAGTGGGAGTGGCATGTCTGTATCCCCTTTGAAGTCGATCCCTACATAGGGATAGTCATCTAGGGAAATGACCTATCGCTGCCACCAATAGAATAAATCCTCGTTGTAGGGTGTGGGCACCCTACCTCCGCTCTGTCGTCTCATCACCTCAGTCCATCATGCCATGGCTAGATTACGAGGTTCTCTAGGAAGAATCTTGACTCTAGGTCCCAAACCTGGAACCTGCTGAAAGAAGAAACTGCATAGGATAGAGGAAAACCCAAAATTCCTCTTACTCAACTGTTTGCACTTTGTCAACTGGCTCTTCATATTTTCCAGTAGTGAGGTACACCAGTCATATGTTGTGGGTCTCATACACTATACTACATAAAACATGAGCGGCCTTGATGCCTAGTGCAACGAGGCCGAATCTATGATCCTGGTCAATACGAGGAAAACAATATTCAGGATGAGATTGTTTATCGCTCGGATAGGGAGTTGACACCCGACCTTCGG
Organism: Picea engelmannii; assembly: GCA_009831015.1. Taxonomy (NCBI): domain Eukaryota; kingdom Viridiplantae; phylum Streptophyta; class Pinopsida; order Pinales; family Pinaceae; genus Picea; species Picea engelmannii. Next base: position 24,392 of record ML799220.1, on the reverse strand, counting down.
AGTCCCTACTACACAGTGGGCGTTGATGTACTCCTCTATTTTCATTTATCTTCCTGCTCCCCATGATTTGAGGTTTACAACCTCTCCCCGACGTGATAATCCAATCAAAAAGTAGATATCCTCTACTTCAATCCTCAATGGTTGCACATCAAGGTTGAAGCTTTCACTCTCAGGGTTGCATCTCGAGCAACCTCACTTGGGCCCTCATTCCTTTGAGTGCCCAAAATTTATATAACCCACATATTGTCAAGGCCATTTGGACCCCAGATCTTGATCCACAGTAACATCGACCTCCTTGTGCTCACTTTCTCTCCATTCAAGAACCATCCTACGAAGGACAAGTCAAAATTTGAGTTAGCATCCATAGAATTCATTGTTTCTGTGCCTGTACGCGAGATGCTTCACTTACATTCACATATAGGGATGGGTATACGTTCCATATAGTTTTCACAGGCGCATATAACCCATCGTATACGAAACACGATAAGAGACAACCCACGTACACTAAATTTCACATTTTACACCCTAAATTACTCAAAATTTGGAACCTAATTTAAAAAATTAATCCATTGGAAATGAAGAGGAAGGGAAGGACAATTACATGGTCCAGACGGTTTTTGATTTTTTTTCCTGATGCTCCCGCAATCACTGGTTGCATCTCGGAGGTAGTTTGGTCCAATTTGCACTATTTGGGTAAAAAAACAAAATGGTATAGTAATTTTTGGTTTTGTCACATTTATGAACAATTTTTACCCACTTTCTATAGTTTTGAGCCATTTTTTCACCTAATGGACTAATACAAAGGTGGATTGAGTTGGTTTTTGTAGTTTTCACCATATATTCTTGCGGATTTCAATGTTATGTTGGTCATTCGTCACCACGGGCAGGCATTTTCACTACCCAACATATAGGATAGGTATCCATTCCATCGTGCATTTTTGCATCGTCCTATAACTGTCACTTTTTATTCCTTAGGTATGAACCCATTTGTTGTGACATAGAACCTTCCATCTACTCTAATTCGTGTCATTATCAAGTGGTAGAGACTTATCGAACATGGGTGCCCTAGTTAGATCCCCTACTTCATTTGGTGCCCATGCAGAGATTTTTTCCATAGGACCGGGAGTTCCTCATAGCTAGTACATGACTTTATGATGAGACTCATCTCTCACTCATCAACGTGCTGCCTTATATCCCGAGGACTCCCAACCAAGTTTAATTTAATCTCTTTTCCAACTCAGCTTCAAAAAGAGAAAATATTGCCGAGTGAACTTGTATTTTTCACACTCATAAATTGGATTTGAAAGGACGTCTATTTGGCACAATTTTATCCCTTTTTCACACCAAGTAGACTAAAAGTCATAAAAAACGACATTTTTTGGCATTAAGTTGTGATTGCATCTCATGCCCTTGCTTGTAGTATTGAGCCTATAGCGAGTTCTTTCTTTGCGTTATAAACCGTTTGCCTCAACAATTTTTGCATCCTCAACCAAGCAGAACCTTGTTCATATCCTTCACAATTTGACACCCTATGCCTAGGAGGGAACATTCCCTTGAGTGTCCATCTCCCGCATGCATTTCCTTTCATTAAGCATAGGTACGTTCCACTGCTGGAACTAGTTTTGCTTACTTGCAACACTCGCTTCCTCCTCTATATCATAGCATACATTTGTCTATGAAAAAACAAAAAAATGCGGGCAGGAAGGGAGTATTATCTTGTATTGGCAGCAGTCATGTTGCCTTTGAACATAGCATAAAGTTATTGAGTCCATTTGTCATCATAATTTTGGGATTAGCATGGCCTTAGGAAGTTGAGCTCGTTACAGAGTCTTCTCTACTGACTGGTTACTCTTCCAGTCCCTATAGAGAATTTCATTGTTGCCTCCTGCATCTCATGATTTCATCATTAAGTCTATCCTATCGTAGTCTTCCACATGTCTCATGCTCTTGTTCAAAGGAAGTCTATCAACCTATGTCAGCCACTTCTCAAAACTCTTGAATTTTCATGTCGTCCATATCATCAGTTTGTCTTAGAATCACATGATATCATAGTCATATCATGCACCCTACTCCTACTTTCAACATTGGTAGGTAACCTTGAACCCAACAATCGACACTTCATCATTGGTCGTTGACTGGGTGGTTTCCCTTGTGTTCGATGGCAAGACATCTATTCACACATTGGGATTTGTGTAGTGTCTTGTATGCCATTAGCCTTATTGGTGATTTCCTCGCCTTCGTCAGTAGTTTTCATCATTGGATGTTATTCAGTGGGTATTTTTTGTGTACCGCTTGCACTTGGCACATGCAAAAGATGCACAGGGCGTTGGTTCGTGAACATGTTCTTCGCTTGATTTCCACCAAATCATGAAGCTTCTGCTTTGTACCTCATGATGACTAATGAGAGATTCCTTAATGCTCTCCTTTCAGTGGGTCTCCTTCCATCAAATTCATCTCATCTATTCTGGAAACGAGACCTAGAGTCTTATGAGTACCTTGAGGCTTGCAGTCATTAGTGGTAGGCTCTCTCACCATTGACAATTGGGAATACATCAATGTCTCCTGATCAATGGATTCTTCAGGTGTTCGACACCGGCTCCTCTATTCACACTTGTAAGAATGTACTCGATGCCTTGATACCTACTTTAATTATCATTAGGTTGTCTCACATTTGTTAACGGTATACCTCAATGACCGGTAATAAAATGATGTCTCGTTGTGTTCAACCTCAACTCCTTTATTCACATGACATAGACTTGCATCCTTGGTGGATTGTGTAGAAGACTTGAAGACATCAGTATGTGGCTGCATCTTTCCTGAGATGTTGCTTCCTTTTCATTCTACTAGTACCTATATGGCTTCAGTGATCATGGGAGATCATATTGTACTCCATTGTATACATATATCTTCATATTGGTTTTGATATTGGTTCTACTAGGCCTTGTTCGTGACTATGACAACTATTGGCATGTAACCGCATTTGTATTTTCCTATTCATGGCCATGGACACTGGTTTGGTATATTTTCACATGGATCTGCAGTGTAATTCTATTAGCAGCCATGTATGCAAAGCCAGTGCAGAATGTAATGAGCAACTAGTTCTTCCAGTTGGTTCCCCATCACTCCACTTCTGGGTTGTTTATAAAGTATTTAGACCATTGCAGATACTCCTCTAACCTCACACATTAGGGGGCATCTGTTATACCAATATTTGCCTCACCCTATGCAATCTTTCATAAAAGACATTTTTCCATTTCCCCATGCAGACTTATCATCCCTGTTTGTAAAATCCATAGCTAAAAATAAATATTTTTCCACATGTACGCATCTTGCCTACTATACAACATGTTTATACGTAGGTTGCTCCACTACAACCTGCATACATCGAGATTTGTGTCAGAAAATGAAAATTAATGTAGGGTTTCCATGTCACGACATGAGATCTATGATGTTTGGCCTTCCATATACTGGAAACGTTCCGACTTGGTCCTTCAGTTCCATTTTGAAGGCTATAAATGGGACAATTTCGAGCTATGGAAAGAGGAGAAAGAATTCAACTTTGAGAGAAAATTTACTTTGCAGGAATTATTTACTTCATATTGAGTCTGCATCCCTTTTTCCTTTAAGTCTGAACATAGTGTTCATCCCCCAAGCTCTTCCCTTATTGATTAAGAACCTCATTGTTTCTCTCTTATGAGCTTGCCTTTGGTGGAGGATTGAAGTGGTGGAGGCCCAGCTAGAAGGAACTTAGTTTCTCGGTTCCGAACCATGCTGACATGGAAGTCTGTAACATTTTCACTTATGTTGATCATATATTAATAGAAATACTCTTTTCCCATCCAATTGATATCTTGCAAATATTTGAATTATTATTCCATGGGCGTATTTGTCATGTTTATTAATGGATTATGCTATTGAATGTGCTAACATTATATAATATCACCATATGCTTGCTTTGCTTGCTTTGCTTGGTTTTTGAAGACTAGTTGTAGGTATATTGCTTTGGGTCAAGTTCTCAATGGTGGACTTCATCGAACGTATGGATGAGGTAGGCCTTTTATATTGTCTTGCTAGCATATTTGTTTTCATAGAATACTTGAGAAGAGAGTTGATTTCTACAGTCATTTCCATCTGTTGTGGTTTACCCTAGCCATATAGAGATTTTCCTCGTAACAATTTATGAACCAATAATTAGTATTAAGGTCTAACCAATGTCAAGAGAGAGAAATAATGGCCTTGTGTCCTAAATGAAGATTCTCAAGTCAAGCACCAAAAATAAAAACCATGAAGATTATCAAGTTATGTCATTGAAATCATCCTTGAACCATGACACAGGACTTTCATAGAGTATCTTTGGCCTACTATAGGGATATGGGTGGGCCATGATTAAACCACAACAAAGTCCCTAAAAAAGAACATGTTTTGGTTCCACACATGGGATAGTTATTGGGTACATGGTTAGGGTTTTTTATCACTTGAGTGGGATATGAGGGCCCTAAATGTCACTTCTTAGGCTCAATCATCATGAACAACACCCAGAAACCACAACACCATCCCTCTCTAGGGGGTCCTTATAAGCATCAGAGTTGGATAAGGGCACCATTAGGAGTTTTTTGCAGTAAGGACAGGTAGAGAGGCCTTAACCATGGTTGAGGAAGGAAAACAAGTACCTTAGGATATTGTTGAATATTTTTAGGCTTGAGATCCTTGAATAAGTCCTCAAACCAACACATCACTCATTTGTAAGGCTTCCTTGAAGGCCTCTAAGGATACAAGTGCCATGAGTAGGTTTTTTTCCCTAGAAATGGGTCTTAACACATAAAAATGGTAAAGGGTGGAGTAAAGGAATTGAGCCATAATTGAACCTTCTCAAGCTCATGTGCCATGAACAACACCTAGAAACCATGACATGAGCTCTCACTTCAATGTCTTTGGCCTAATATTTGGACATGAGTTCCATTTATATGTTTTTCATACTACATATGGGTCTCAGGGCCTTTAACATGGTTGTGGTAGGGAAACAAGCCTCAAGGCCCTAACCATGGTCAAGGGAGGGAAATAACAACTCAATCCCCAAACATATCATATCTAGCTCAAGCACCATGAACAAGTCCCCAAGGCACCACACAAGACCATGGATGTGTCACAAGACCTTAGTTATCATCAAAGAATGAAAACAACTGCCTTATAATATTGTTGAAGATTCTAAAGCTCAATATCCTTGAACAAGTCCTCAAACCAACATAACAGAACTTTGGCCTTTAAGAGGGATATATGAGTCACGATTAGATTTTGTACATTGAAAATGGGTGTAGAGGCATAAACATGGAAAGTTGGAAGCAATGGCCTAAAGCCCTAACTAAACATTCTCGAGCTCAACCACCATCGACAACACCTAAAAACCATGACATGATTCCTCTTTAGGGAGTCTTTAGCATAGAAGTTGAATATGGGTGACATTATGAGGTCTTCTTCATAATGGATGGGTCTTAGGTTCATGACTATAGTTGATTAGAGGAAAAAAGAGTGTTCAACCCTAAACCTTGCTTCTCAAGCTCAAGAACCATAGACAAGTAGTCAAACCACCACACGTGACCTATGTAACATATGATTCACCTCCAAGTGGAATTTGGTTACCATGAATAAGTTAGTTTTGAACCAAGAATGGGTCTCAAGATCTAACCAAGCTCAAGGGAGGGAAACACGGAACTTGTTCCCTAATTGAACATTCTTAGGCTTAACTTCTATGAAAAACAAGTACAACCCACAGAAATTCTCAAGATATAGTGTTGGACGAGTCCTTGAGCCATCACATAGGACCATTGTAGGTTATTTTTGGACTATTTGAGGGATACAAGTACCATGATTAAACCACAACATATGCCCTAAATAAAAATGTGTCAGAGCCCTCATTAGGAATGGTTCTCAGGACTATATTTGGTGTTCTTTAGAATCCAAAGAAGGATATGGTTCCATGAGTAGGTTTTGTACAATAGAAATGGGTCTTGAGGGCTTAACATGGTTAAGGGGGGAAGAAGAGTCTTACGCCCTAATTGAACCTTATTGAGCTCAAATGCCATAGCCAGGGGAGGAAAAAACTTGGACCTTATTCCCTAAACATCACTTCTTAGGATCAATCACCATGAACAACACCTGCAAACAATAATACAAGCCCTATCTAAGGGGTTTTTAGCATCAAAGTTGGATATGGACCCCATTAGGAGGTTTTGTGCACTGAGTATATATCATAGGATATTTACCATGGTCGAGGAAGGAAAACAAGTGCCTCAAGATATTGTTGGATATTATTGAGCTCAAGAGCCTTGAATGAGTGCTCGATCCAATACAAGAGTCCATTGTATGGGTTGTTTGCAATCTTATGAGTGGGATGTGGGAATCATTAGTAGGTTTTATGCATTGGAAATGGGTCTTAATTCTTAAACATGGTCAAGGGGGGAAACAATGACATTAAGCCCTAATTGAACCTTCATGAGATAAAGCGCTATGAACAACACCTAGTAGGGTGAGGGATTTTTACATGTCAGGGTGAGGGAGTCCTCTCCACCATTATGAAATTTGGAATTTAAGAAGGATATACACTACTTGCTTTATAAAATTTTAAATATTGTTTAGCAAACTTATACCACTTAAATATTGATACTTAAGGATGTCTGATGTCTTCGCATAATACTTAAGGAGGGTTTGATTATTGAATTACCAAGTCAAGTTGATGTCATAGAAGCTTCAATTCACCCACCACAAATTTCATGCACCGACCCCGCATAGTGAGCAGTGAATGGGGCCAACGTTGAAATTTCTTCAATATGTGTCTGTATGCATCGAATTTTGACATGGTTAGAATAGACACATGCCTTGACAGTATATCATGGTTTCAAGACTCAAGGATGTATGATACCCCCACATAATCTTTGAGATCGTCCACATTTGCATCAACGTTCATCATGCACCTCTCATTGTCATCATTCGTCGTTCCCTTATATAGAATCATTGTCAGAACTATCTTGAAATTTGACATGGAACTTCCAATATGTTAAGGTCCTAACCCGCACATAGGTAGATTAATGTATTCGGATGTAATAAAGGTCAATATTAATAAGACCTTTCAATAAAATAGAAT
>ML799220.1:0-11933 GCA_009831015.1 Picea engelmannii | reverse complement strand
TTCTAGAAGGATCTTCCTCTAGATGCTTCTTTTTAGTATAAATAGGAGTCGAGGGTATGAGAACCCTAGCTTGGATATTATTGTAACAGAGCACTTCTCGATTGGAGGTTGCCCCCTCGAAGAGGCCTGTGAACATTGCTATCAGAATCAAGTGCTATTTCTGTTCAAGTGCTATTTCTGTTGCTATTTCGTATATCATTTATGTGTATTGTGAAGATTATGCTGGATATTTCACTGTTATTCTGTTATTTCTAGCATTTCGTTTCTGTTCTGCATATTTTATATATCTGGTATCTTGCACAATACAACCATCACAAATTTCTTCCACCGAATGGGGCCAATGTTGAAATTTTTTCGATCTGTTCCTGTATACGTTGAAATTTGACATGGCTAGACTATATAGTTTCCTTGATGGTATGGAAGGGTTTCAAGACTTAACGATGTTTGATGACCCCGCATAATATTTGAGATCGTCCATGTTTGCATCAACATTCAACATAATGGATGTCTCATTGTCATCATTCGTTATTGCCATCTATATAATCTTTCTCGTGACTCTCTTGAAATGTCATGGCACTTCAAATACACCCATCACCAATGTCCTCTTGAATCTACCTCTCACAATGAGCAATGAATGCGGCCAACATTGAAATTTATTCAAATTGTGCATGTATGCATCAAAATTTGACATGGTTAGACTAGACACATGCCTTGACGGCATGGGAAGGTTTCAAGACTCAAGGATGTCTCATGACCCCACACAATATTTGAGATCATCCATGTTTGCATTAAATTTCATAATGGATGTCTCAATTTCATCATTCATCATTCCCATATGTATAATCTTTGTTGAAACTCTCTTGAAATTTCATGGAACTTCCAATTCACCCACCACAAATGTCATGCACCGACCCCACATAGTGAGTAGTGAATGGGGCCAACGTTGAAATTTATTCAATATGTTCCTGTATGCGTCAAAATTTGACATGGTTAGACTAGACACATGCCTTGACAACATGGGAGGGTTTCAAGACTCAAGTATGTATGATGTCCCCACATAATATTTGAGATCATCCACACTTGCATCAACATTCATCATGCATGTCACATTTCCAATGTTTATCATTCCCTTCTATAGAATTGTTGTCAGAACTATCTTGAAATTTGATCAACATGGAACTTAAAATACACCCATCACAAATTTCTTCCATCGACCCCACACAATGAGCAATGAATGGGACAATGTAGACCATACATTCAATCTATACCCGTATGCATCGAAATTTGACATGGTTAGACTAGATAGTTTCCTTCAAGGTATGGAAGGGTTTAAGGATGTTTGATGTCCCCGAATAATATTTGAGATCATCCATGTTTGCATCAACATTCAATATAATATTGGATGTCTCATTGCCATCATTCTTCATTGCCATCTATAGAATTTTTTTCATAACTCTCTTGAAATGTCATGGCACTTCCAATACACCCATCACCAATGTCATCTTGCATCAACCTCGCACAATGAGCAGTGAATGGGGCCAACTTTGAAATTTATTCAAACTATGCATGTATGCATTGAAATTTGACATGGTTAGACTAGACACATGCCTTCATGGTATGGGAGGGTTTCAATACTCAAGGATGTCTGATGTCCCCACATAATCTTTGAGATCATCTATGTTTGCATCAATGTTCATAATGGATGTCTCATTGTCTTCATTCGTCATTTCCATATGTATAATATTTGTTGGAACTCTCTTGAAATGTCATGGAAATTCCAATTCACCCACCACAAATGTCATGCATCGACCCCACATAGTGAGAAGTGAATGGGGCCAACGTTGAAATTTCTTCAATATGTTCCTGTATGCGTCAAAATTTGACATGTTTAGACTAGACACATGCCTTGACAGTATGGGAGGGTTTCAAGACTCAAGGATGCATGATGTCCACACATAATATTTGAGATCATCCACGTTTGTGCCAATGTTCATCATGCACGTCTCATTGCCAATGTTTTTCATTCCCTTCTATAGAATTGTTGTTGGAAATATCTTGAAATTTTACATGGAACTTCAAATACACCCATCAAAAATTTCTTCCACCGACCCCACATAGTGAGCCATGAATGGGGCTAACATTGAACTATTTTCAATCTGTTCCTGTATGCATCGAAATTTAACATGGTTAGACTAGATAGTTTCCTTGAAGGTATGAGAGAGTTTTGATACTTAAGGATTTTTGATGTCCTCGTATAATATTTGAGATCATCCATGTTTGCATCAACGTTCAATATAATGATGTCCCATTGTCATCATTCTTCATTTCCATCTATAGAATCTTTTTCAAAACTCTCTTGAAATGTCACAACACTTCTAATACACCCATCACAAATGTCATCTTGCATCGACCCCGCATAGTGAGTAGTGAATGGGGCCAACGTTGAAATTTCTTCAAATTGTGCATGTATGCATCGAAATTTGACATGGTTAGACTACACACATGCCTTTATGGTATTGAGGGGTTTCAAGAATCAAGGATGTCTGATGTCCCCACATAATATTTTAGATCGTCTATGTTTTCAACAACGTTCATAATAGGCATCTCATTGTCATCATTCATTGTTTTCATTTGTAGAATATTTGTTGGGACTCTCTTGAAATGTCATGGAACTTCCAATTCACCCACCACAAATGTCATGCACTGACCCCACATAGTGAGCAGTGAATGGGGCCAATGTTGAAAATTATTCAATATGTTCATGTATGTGTCAAAATTTGACATGGTTAGACTAGACACATACCTTGACAGTATGGGAGGGTTTCAAGACTCAAGGATGTATGATGTCCCCACAAAATATTTGATATCATCCACATTTTCATCACCATTGATCATGCACTTCTTATTGCCAATGTTTGTCATTCCCTTCTATAGAATTGTTGTCAAAACTATATTGAAATTTGACATGGAACTTCAAATACACCCATCTAAAATTTCTTCCATCGACCCTGCACAGTGAGCAGTGAATGGGGCCAACATTGAAAATTTGTGCCCGTATGCATCAAAATTTGACACGATCAGACTAGATAGTTTCCTTTAAGGTATGGGAGGGTTTCGATACTTAAGAATGTTTGATGTCCCCACATAATATTTGAGATCATTCGTGTTTGCATCAACATTCAATATAATGGATGTCTCATTTTCATCATTCTTCATTGCCATCTATAGAATCTTTTTCGGAACTCTCTTGAAATGTCATGGAACTTCCAATACACCCATCACAAATGTCATCTTGCACCGACCCTGCATAGTGAGTAGTGAATGGGGCCAACATTGAAATTTCTTCAAACTGTGCATGTATGTGTCTAAATTCGACATGGTTAGACTAGAGACATGCCTTGACGGTATGGGAGAGTTTCAAGACTCAAGGATTTCTTACGTCTCCACATAATCTTTGAGATCGTCAATGTTTGCAACAACGTTCATAATGGGAGTCTCATTGTCATCATTCATTGTTTCCATCTGTAGAATCTTTGTTGGAACTCTCTTGAAAAGTCATGGAACTTCCAATTCACCCACCATAAATTTCATGCACCGACCCCACATAGTGATTAGTGAATGGGGTGAACATTGAAATTTCTTCAATATGTTCATGTATGCATCAAAATTTGACATGGTTAGACTAGATACATGCCTTGAAAGTATGGGATGGTTTCAAGACTCAAGGATGTATGATGTCCACACATAATATTTGAGATCATCCACATTTGCATCAGCATTCATCATGCATGTCTCATTGCCAATGTTTTCCATTCCCTTTTATAGAATTTTTGTTGGAACTATCTTGAAATTTGACATGGAACTTCAAATAAACCCATCAAAAATTTCTTCCACCAACTCCACACAGTGAGCAGTGAACGGGGCCAAATTTGAAATGTTTTCAATCTGTGCCCATATGCATCGAAATTTGACATGGTTAGACTAGATAGTTCCCTTGAAGGTATGAGAGGGTTTTGATACTTAAGGATGTTTGATGTCCCCGCATAATATTTGAGATCATCCATGTTTGCATCAGCGTTCAATATAATGTAGGTCTCATTGTCATCATTATTCATTTCCGTCTATAGAATCTTTTTCGGAACTCTCTTGAAATGTCATGGCACTTCCAATACACCCATCACAAATGTCATCTTGCACTGACCCCACATAGTGAGTAGTGAATGGGGTCAACGATGAAATTTCTTCAAACTGTGCATGTATGCATCAAAATTCGACATGGTTAGACTAGACACATGCCTTGACGGTATGGGAGTGTTTCAAGACTCAAGGATGTATGATGTCCCCAAATAATCTTTGAGATTGTCCATGTTTGCAACAACGTTCATAATGGGTGTCTCATTGTCATCATTCGTTGTTTCTTCTGTAGAATATTTGTTTGAACTCTCTTGAAATGGCATGGAACTTCCAATTCACCCACCACAAATTTCATGCATTGACCCCACATAATGAGTAGTGAATGAGGCCAACGTTGAAATTTCTTCAATATGTTCATGTATGCGTCAAAATTTGACATGGTTAGACTAGACACATTCCTTGATAGTATGGGAGGGTTTCAAGACTCAATGATGTATGATGTCCCCACATAATATTTGAGATCATCCACATTTGCATCAACGTTCATCATGCATGTCTCATTGCCAATGTTTGTCATTCCCTTCTATAGAATTGTTGTTAGAACTATCTTGAAATTTGACATGGAACTTCAAATGCACCCATCACAGATTTCTTCCACCGACCCTGCATAGTGAGCCGTGAATGGGGCTAACGTTGAAATGTTTTCAATCTGTTCCCGTATGCATCAAAATTTGACATGGTTAGACTAGATAGTTGCCTTGAAGGTATGGGAGGGTTTCGATACTTAAGGATGTTTGATGTCCCCACATAATATTTGATATCATCCATGTTTGCATCAATGTTCATTATAATGGATGTCTCATTTTCATCATTCTTCATTTCCATATATAGAATATTTTTCATAACTCTCTTGAAATGTCATGGAACTTCCAATACACCAATCATAAATGTCATCTTGCATCGACCCCACATAATGAGAAGTGAATGGGGCCAACGTTGAAATTTATTGAAACTGCGCATGTATGCATCAAAATTCGACATGGTTAGACTAGACACATGCCTTGATGGTATGGGAGGGTTTCAAGACTCAAGGATGTATGATGTCTCCACATAATCTTTGAGATCGTCCATGTTTGCAACAACGTTCATAATTGGCATCTCATTGTCATCATTCATTTTTTCCATCTGTAGAATCTTTGTTGGAACTCTCTTGAAATTTCATAGAACTTCCAATTCACCCACCACAAATGTCACACACCGATCCCACATAGTGATCAGTGAATGGGGCCAACGTTGAAATTTCTTCAATATGTTCTTGTATGCATCAAAATTCGACATGTTTAGACTAGAAACATGCCTTAACAGTATGTGAGGGTTTCAAGACTCAAGGATGTATGATGTCCCCACATAATATTTGAGATCATACACATTTTCATCAACGTTCATCATGTATGTCTCATTGCCAATGTTTATCATTCCCTTCTATAAAATTGTTGTCGGAACTATCTTGAAATTTGACATGGAACTTCAAATACACCCATCACAAAATTCTTCCACCAAACCCGCACAGTGAGCAGTGAATGGGGCCAACGTTAAAATATTTTCAATATGTGCCTATATGCATAAAAATTGGACATGGTTAGACTAGATAGTTTCCTTGAAGGTATGGGAGGGTTTCGATACTTAAGGATGTTTGATGTCCCCGCATAATATTTGAGATCATCCATGTTTGCATCAACGTTCAATATAATGGATGTCTCATTGGCATAATTATTCATTTCCATCTATAGAATGTTTTTCAAAACTCTCTTGAAATGTCATGACACTTCCAATACACCCGTCACAAATGTCATCTTGCATCGACCCCGCATAGTGAGCAGTGAATGGGGCCAACGTTGAAATTTCTTCAAACTGTGCATGTATGCGTCAAAATTAGACATGGTTATACTAGAAACATGCCTTGATGGTATGGGAGGGTTTCAAGAATCAAGGATGTCTGATGTCCCCACATAATCTTTGAGATCATCCATGTTTGCAACAACGTTCATAATGAGCGTCTCATTGTTATCATTCGTTGTTTTCGTATGTAGAATCTTTGTTGGAACTCTCTTGAAATGTCATGGAACTTCCAATTCACCCACCACAAATGTCATGCACTGACCCCACATAGTGAGTAGTGAATTGGGCCAACATTGATTTTTTTTCAATATGTCTTTTAATAGTTGTTTCATTTAAAATTTGACCGAGAAAATTAAAACGAAATGAGGACGAGATGAGACAGTATATAGAGTGGGTTTGTGAGTGATCTTTGAGTATAAATATGAATGAATGAACTTCTCTTGGTTTCGAGAATAATTTATTATCTACTCAACAAGGCCAACCATGTGAAGGTGGAAGCTCATATGGCCCCTCCCCCCCCCTTACATTGCTCTCAATTCCCCAATACCCAATCTATAAAATAGAAAAAAAAAACAAAAGCAACGTAGTAATCATGCATAGAAAATACCAAAACAAAAATAAAATAAAACTTAAAAACATATAATTAACCCACATAAAAAATTATTTAAAGAGAGTAATTCATACAAATTAAAATATCTAGTTACATACCTCATCAACCAACACAACATTTGTATCATCCTTCTTTTGTATCTTCTTATTGATCATCCATCTCGACATCTGTATCAGAATCCAATTCATAAACAATGTTGAAAGGATTGATGATATCATCATCATCATCAATGTCATTTTCGAGCATATCTTCATCGATATCATCATCAAGAACTGATGCATTGTCTCCTATGCATGGTTCATCTTCTTCGTCTTCTTCATCTGTCGACCCATATTGTTCTTGATCTAGCTCTACATCATCTTCTTCTTAAATATCATCTTCTTCATCTACAATATACTTTATTGTCCTTCCTCTTGGATCATATCTAACAACAAATGACCAATCCCTCTTACCTGAAACCTTTGAGTAAAAGACTTGTTCACATTGACTTGGAAAAACATAGCGATCATTTGCTTCTTCAAAAACTATTTTTTTAATCATCAGAAATCCATTGGCATGTTGAATAACGGCTATTTCCTCATCATGTTCATGCATTCGTAACCTATACCATTTGACATCGAACAAAACTAATTTGAAGGAATTAATTATTATTAAAGTCACACTTAAGTATATCATTCAAAAACTCATAGTATCTATTTTCATATTCTTGAGGACGTATGTCACTCCTAGAGGAAACATTAGTGACCTGGAATACTACAGTTATCCCACTATCAATTTTTTTTTCTGGTTTCATCCAATTGTTTGATGTGAAATTTACGACCATTGCACCACATAGCCTTGTGGTGTTTCAACTGCAATATGCCAGACATGTAAAATATGCATTGTCAATTAATAATAAACAAATTTATATAACTTGGAAAGTATAATATAAAAAAAAAAACATACCTACAGTCACATTAATATAATATAAAATAACTGAATAAAATGGGTGAATTTTCTTGCCTTTCCATTTTTCAAACAATATGTTAAATCTATTTCCCTCTGCGTAACATCGAAATCTCCATTATGACAAGCTTCCCTAACCAATTCAGATAGTTCTTTCCATGATAACCTACCACCATGACGTTATTTACATCTATCAGTCCATACCTTCATCCAGTCAAGATTGTTTGCAATGTATAAATGTAGTGCATCCCAATATTGAGCAACTGACCGATCAAAAAATCACAATTCACCAATATTAAATATTAGTTATAACCATGGTAAATATTAATAAATGATGAAAGAACAAATATTAAATGAGTATGATCATATATACAAAAAAATGAAAAAATTGTATTTATTGAAAATATCCACAATTTAATTACCTCTCACTTTCTTCATTGTACCTTTCCCCAACAACTGCTCCCTTTCAAATTTTTTGATGGAGTTCTTATCCCAAATGAAATACACTGCATGCATAGCTTGCACTGCTAATTTAGGAAGATACTGACTAATATACACCATGGATTCATATAACATATATCCCTTCACCATAGAACCCTCAGGACGTGCTCTTTATCTAACCAAAGACTTCAATGATTTCAAGTGCCTCTCCACCATCCACATTGACCTTATGTGTATAGTTCCACACATTTCAATCTCCTCAACTTGGTGTATGAGGTAGTGTTCTTGTGCATTGAAAAATGCTAGAGGTAGATACTTATGCATTTCACACATTAGCCGAGGAATTTCTCTCTTCCAATACTTTATATCATCTTCATGGATTTGTTTCAATGAAAACCATCTATAGATCATGACACAAGAAAATAACATGTTTCAACAAAACATATAAATACATATTACATTACAAGTAAAACGCATGTCATTAAGTACAACAAAAAATAGAATTTTTTTTTTGCATATATATTGCAGCTACTTACCTTGTGTATTTTCCAAGATCACATATAACTTGTTTGACATTTTTTTCAAATTTGTTTGGGAGAGATAGAGGTAGAACATACTATAACAATAAAAATGAATCGTTACTTGCTCAAAACTAGACAAAAAAATAAAAATATCAAAAAAATTATACGACCAATATATAAATATGAATACTAAAATGATTAATTATCTTAATGAAGGTATGCCAATCATGTGTTTTTACCCCACCAAATTCACCTTTCTTCGTTAAGATATTCTTTATGTTTGAACAAAAACCTGTGGGAAATTTAATTTTTTTAATGACCTCTTTTACACCATTGCTTTGTTTCTCTATTAATAACCATGGAAGGTTATTTTGGTCTCCATCGTTATTTGATCGGATCACACTTTGCATTGCATGATTGGCTTCTCGAATGTCATTACAAATTTGACAATTTTTTCTTTATCCCTCCTGCCATCTATGATTCGCCATAATGTTTCTGTCACATTCTTCCCAATATGCATTGTATCAAATAACTGAACTATTTTTAGTTCCTTATAGTAAGGAAACCTCATGAATTGAGTGTGATAACATTTCATTCCTCGTGGAAGCCCATTATTACTAACTTCACGATGACAACATTGATGAAGCATAAAAAAAATCAGAACACTATTTATCAAATGTGATAAAATAAAATGAATAGTAAAAATTATTTCAAAACATGATTCCATTTACGATACATAAACAAAATGCGTACCTCAACGATTAATTATGTCATATGCCAACTTCCATAGGTGAGGTGTCATTCTTTGTGGTTTTAGTCCAGTCTCTTCTTTCCGATTGAAAAGATCGTTTTCAGGGGTACGATACCTATGGTTCTTAATGAGGAAGTGTTTATACTCATCAAACACCTCATTTCCTAAAATTTTTGACCGACGAGATTTCTTCTTAGGACCACAAACTGGACATGGAAATTTACCCTTTGTTTGAAGACTTGTAACAGATGGATTAATGTGAATTATTAATATACAAAATGATTATTTAAACAACATGCATGATATATTAAATTAATTATATACTATTCAAGCGTGCAATATGGAATGTTACATACCTCAAAAATGTGTTAGTCCTGGGGCATCATGAATTTTCCATAAAAGTATTCCACGACATTGAAATATCTTCTCCCCAATTGGTGTACAGATGTCACACATAGTGATGCCCTTCCATAACTTTAATAGCTCGTCGATAAGAGGCTCGATATACACATTCATATCTTTAACTTGGTACTTATCTAATTGTTTGAAATTACACAAAATTACTATCATGGTATGTATATATATATATATATATATACGTAAATAAATAAATAAAAGATGTTATGCAAAAAAAAAAAGATAATGAAAAATTTAAATTCGAAAAATTAATGTAAACAAATACCTAGAATAATCATTTTCAACATTATGTGCACCCTCTTTATTGAAATCCAAGGAGGAATGTTATTGTTGATAACAAAATTTGGCCACACTAAGTAAACAGACTGAAGCTCTCCAAATGGATTAACACCATCAGTTGCCAATGAAAGCCTAACATTACGAGGTTCATCTGTAAAT
The DNA here is from genome assembly GCA_009831015.1 of Picea engelmannii. NCBI lineage: Eukaryota > Viridiplantae > Streptophyta > Pinopsida > Pinales > Pinaceae > Picea > Picea engelmannii. The sequence goes on along the minus strand of ML799220.1, from coordinate 1,777 downwards.
TCTGGCCATTTTGAACAATTTCCTTAAATGAATAACCATCTGCAGGCATTCAAAGAACACCATCTTCAATTCTCTTCCGTGCATGGTAATCCATAAATTGTGCTATTCTTTGGCACCTGAATAGTCGCTGCAAACGTGGAATTATGGGAATATTCCAAAGAACCTTTCAAGGGACCATTTTTGTTACTTGATCAGTTCGATATCTACTAATACCACATACCATACATTCTATTTTCGATGCATGTTGTCCATAATGCATAATATGATCATCAGGACATGCATCTATACTTTGATACTCCATTCCAATGTCTTTCGTAATGGCATGTAAATCTTGATATGTGCGAGGTAAAATATTTGACGAGGATAACAAAAATTTACCTAACAATCTAAAACATAAAAAATAAATAGTTAATGTAAAGAATAGTAATTGTAAATATTGCATTTTTATTTTACACATTAATTAACACTAAAACAAATGGGGAAAATTCAACCTTTATGTAGATGTGATGAAACATATTACATACCTTAGGATCTGTTTCATACAAGTGTTCGACAAATGATTCGTAACTTTCAGGTTCACCAACAACAATGTAGTGGAGAGAAGATTTGCTCTTGACCCTTTATAAAGTCGTTTATTTCCTTTTCAATCAGAGGTTCATCATAAATACCATCACTATTGTCCCCATGATCCTCATCTCGATGATCGAATAAGTCTTGGATCATTTGATTTGTCCCATAATCTTCAACTAAGTTATTATATTGTCATATAATTCCATGGGATCATTAACTTTATCTTCATTTTCTACTTCAATTTCTTCATCTTTTACTACATGAACATCATTTCTTCTACTACTTGGTGCTTTGTGCATAAAGTTAGGGGGAAAATCTAACTTTATAATTACAAACAATCATGAAAAATTAGTGCATGTATAAAAAAATATAAAAGTTTGAGAATATAATAAATATTAAAATGGATAATGAATGTATATATAACTAATTACCATGGGACGATATTCATTTGATCCCCCATCCATGTGCCCATATTTTCTATAATGTTTTTTAGATGTTGCTATTAAAACTCTTTCGGGATGTCTAGTACAAAAATTTTTGCATGGGAAATAACATTTATTGTCACCCATTTCACCCTATTTAATTATTTTCCCAGCTCTAATGTTTTCTGACATTCTTCCCCACATACATATACTGAAAAAAATACTTGTTTTTTTTTTGTCCAAGAAGACTGGCTTGTACCCTTTTTGAAGTGTCTTTATTATAGAAAACTTGTCGCAGCATCCGTAAAATGCAACATATTTATAGATTTTATAACGTTGCAATTCTGGCGATAGTTGACCAAGTCAAAGTTGACTTGCTCAAATACTAGGTGACCATTGGGATGGGGAAAACCTAGTTTCCATAACGTCGCAAGTGCGAAAAATATTTTACCAACGTTGCAAGAGAGACGAAAATCCAATGGCATCACAATAGCGATGTCTTCCTACCTTCATCGCAATAGCGACATGTGTTTGTATTACGTCGCAAGAGAGACGTTATCGGGCAATATGGAGAAAAAAATTTAAAATTTCCTCTATTTTTCCACAGTATGACCAATTTTGTCCATAACGTCGCAAATAGAACGTCGAATTTTTTCTAATATGTACTAGTGACTCAAATACCACCAAGGGGTATCATCTTTATGATGATACAAACAAGAAATTCATCATTTCCAAAGATGTGATCTTTCTTGAATCCTCCAAAAAAGACAAAATTGTTGAGAGGC
>ML799219.1:123953-158770 GCA_009831015.1 Picea engelmannii | reverse complement strand
ATGGGGCCGTTACATTAATGTTTGAAAATAAAATACATTTACTGTAAAGAAACACACTTAGAGATTTATGAATAAGTATATCTATTCAAAGTTTTATCCTTCATTCAAATTATTTATTTTCATAATTTGGTGGCTTTTTTAGAGCGGTGAAATTGCACCCAAAAAATACTATTTTGAATACAAATATTGTTTTTGCCAAAATTAATGATTTATTCCAAATAAAGAGCTATTATTACAAAATATCCAAAAGCGCAATGTCATTCAAATTCCAAACAAGGATGGAAGACATTTTTAGTGACTTAGATTTTATAATTTTCTATATATTATTTGATAAAGATGGAAATTACAAACTTCAACCTATGTTATTCAAATTCCAAACAAGGATGGAAGACATTTTTAGTGAGTTAGATTTTATAATTTTCTATATATTATTTGATAAATATGGAAATTGCAAACTTCAACCTATGTTATGCCATTTTTCATAGAGTTAAGAAGATCTATAATGTTGTTTTTTCTTCACCCAAATAAGTAGAAATTCTACATTGAAAACTATAGGAAAATAATAAATCCTAGAATTGTTTGAAAATAATTTAATATATGTGATGGTAAATAACAAAAGTTATTTTTCATAGAGTTAAGAAGATCTACAATGTTTCTTTTTATTCACCCAAATAAGTAGAAATTCTACATTGAAAACTATAGGAAAATAATAAATCCTGGAACTGTTTGAAAAGAATTTAATATATGTAATGATAAATAACAAAAGTTAAAAATAGTTACCTTTTTGGTTTAGTCTCCTTTGATTTGTCTTCTTTGTTTATGATATCTACCATTTCTTGGGAGTTAAACAAATTGCATATGAGATAAGATAGGGAAACCATGGACTTAAAACAAAATGCATGAAATACTTGAAATCTAATGTACTATGATATATATAATACATATGTGGTATACTTGAAATCTAATGTACTATGATATATAGAATACATATGTGGTGAACATATGCCAAACATTCAACTTATTATTTAAATGAACATAACTTACTTATGAATAATCATTAGTTAACATGTCAACTGTAGTATAAATATAAAACTACTAAAATTATAAAATCCTTAAAAATGAGAAATGACAGAGATTAATGTTAAATGGAGAATAAAATCAAAGAACTCAATTTAATAGCACATACTAGTGACCTTTTTTTCTTTTTGTTCATGTTCTAGTTGTGTTTCTTCAATTATAATATGTTTTCTGAAAATTGAGATTAGCACATACTACCTAACTTTTTTCTTTAAAAAACATGGATTTAAAACAAAATGCTCAAAACATTTGAAATCTAATGTACTCTAGATAACTGATGAATTGTTAATATATACTTTCTTGTTAAGTATGGGGCACAAAAAAATTACAATGTTATAATAAAAAAATGTCAAAATCAATAAAAACTAAGAGATTTTTTCCCAACAATACAATTTAATAGCACATACTACATACTACTGACATTTTTTCTTTTTGTTCATGTTCTGGTTGGGTTTCTTCAATTGTAATATGTTTCCTGAAAATTGAGATTAGCATAGTTCTGAATTCTGAAGTAGAGAAGAGATGTTAGGAGAAAACACTCAATGTTGTTAATTGATTGATAAATAGAATACAATGTAGCTTTTAGAAACTCTTTGTGGTTGGGCTATATCTTCATTCCTTGTGGCTTTACCTTTTAGACTTTTATCCATTTTCCTGGTTTTAAGATATAAATTAGATCCAATAAGATATGAATTAGATCAAGTACATAGAAACATTTAAAAATTATTTAGAAAATGCACATAAACAATATTTAGGATAACAAAATAAAAACTTTGAAAACTATTGATATATTAACAATAATAGAAAACTATTGATGTATTAATAATAATAGACTAAGAATGAAAGAAGTGTTAATAATAGTAGAGTAAAAATAAAGATGAATGGATAGATACTTACTTGGTAGTTATTTGTTGTATGCTTTTGCAAAATAGATAATAACTTCTACAACAAAATTAAAACTTTGAAAACTATTGATATATTAATAATAATAGAAAACTATTGATGTTATTATTTATTTGCAACAAAATCACTTAAAATGCAGTAGGGCTTGGACAACATCATGATCACTCCAATATGCATGTGAAATATTGACTTGGCATTGTTCAACAGGAAAATTTGTCCAAATGTGGTCAATGACAGGTATATTGTTTGGGACAAAGTTATTTGTTATTTCTTGTAATTTCCCTAATTTCATGTACTCTAATAGTTGTTTGCTTTTCTTGCTATTTGAATGAATGTCAATATTGAAATCTTCAATGATTATCATAATACAATCTGTATGCATTGATTGTGCTTTAGCCATTGCAATTGCTTCAATAATTGATGAAAGAGATGCAAGTGGTGCAACATATACATTTATTATGCATATTCGGCATTGAAAGTATATATCTGATAAAACAATCTCAGTTCTGTCACAACAAATGTTTTTTGTTGATATAATGTTTATGTTTTTTTCTATGCAAGTAAGTACTCCATGAAGATAATTTGTTATGTTGAAAATGAATTTGGAAAACTCATTGTTTGTTGGTGCAAAGTTTAGATGTGTTTCTTGGATGCAAATTATCATATTATTCATTGTATCTTTGTCACGTACAATGTCATTGATATGAGCATATAGACTTCGTGTATTCAAAGTTGCAATCGATAAAGTATTTTTGTTTTTTATTGGTGTTTGTATATATCCTAGTTTCCACAATGCATTTGTTGTTAAATGTCTCATTTATTCTACTATTTTCTTGTTCACATGAAAATTCTTTTGTGTTAGTTTATTGACAATATATAATGATTCCATTATTTTGACACGTGATAATGTTGTGTATACTAGTCCATGTGTTGATATATGATTTGGATCAAATGCAAGTCCATCTAATGTCAAACCTTGTGTTCTATGTATTGTTCTAGCACAAGCTAGTTGTATTGGGAATTGCTTTCGTACTATAGTTTGAGAGATTTTGCTATTAGATTCTAGTTGTTTTGCAATGCATAGTATTGGGGTCCAATTTGGCAAGATATATTTTTCTTACAATTGAAGATACTTTTTCCTTTGCAATTTACCAATGTCTAGATTTACAAAGTCTATCCATATTACATCCACATTTTCCTTTTTTTTGGTATATCTTTTGCATATTCCATCAGCACCATTAACAAGGCCATCTTCGATGTTATAGTTTCCAACATATAGCTCAACAAGAACATTATATTTGATAAGGGATTTTTGGTGGCAACATTATTGTTTTCTTGTATGGTGCATAACCTACTTGCTTATTTTCATGTTCATCAATTGCTTCAATAACTATTAGTTCTTCATTTACATATGACAACTTTTTTTCATTGTATTTTTGTACATCCTTGTTTCTATAAAATAGGTATGGAAATAATGGATCTAATGGAGTTGGTCTATGGCAATGATCATTTATATATTCTATGTCTTCATCAAATTGTTGGTTTATTCACATTTTGTTAAGGATTTCAATAATTCTTTTGTCTTTTTGGCTCATTGTAGTATGCGACTTATAGCATTTTACTATTTCCTTCCAAAAGTCGTATCGTGTTTTTTCCTTCTCAATAGTTGGATACTCAAAGATTAGAGAATCTTTGATAGGTTGTGCTTGGAATAAGTCACCTGAGAATATTATATCAATATTCCCAAAATAGGCTAATGGATTGTGCTTTATATCTCATAAACGTTTGTCAATTTGGTACAAGAATGTTGCACCCATTAAGGATGCCTCATCAATAAGTATTACACAAAGTTGTTAGCAATGTTTTGTTAATGTGTCTAATTTTTCACTTTTAAGGAAAAGGTATTTTGATTTGTTAAATGGAATGTGAAATGCATAGTGCAGTGTCACACCGCCTGCATTGAATGCTGCCTTTTCTATATATGCTATTATGATTCCTCTCACTTGCATTGGTTCGTATTCCAATATGTTATTGTACATCTGCATTAGGGAATGAAAAATTGCTTTTGTAGTAAATGTTTTCCCAGTACTCCCACCTCCTGTTAAGAATAAGTATATTGGTTGATTTGGATCTCATTTTTTAGTTGTCAATATCTCCTTCACTATCTTTTCTTGTTCTTTATTTAGAGATCTCATCAATTGATAGAATTCTACTTCTTCTAATATATGTGGTTGTTTTACAGTTTGGTAAGGTCTTTCAACTATTGATTTTGCATTTCTAATTTTTTGCAAATATTCAAAATCTAATTCAATGTTATACTCTTGATAACGTGCATCAACATTTATTTCTTGATATTTAGATATATATCTGTTGAACAATTCATTATCTTCATTCTCAATTTCATCTATTATGTTATCAAAATCACTCCATGATTTTATAATTTTGTTGGTGAATTTTTGTTCATTGCATTTTATGATTTCTTTAAATGTTAGATATCCATTTTTCCAAGTTGAGTATTTTTCTTTGAAAATTATTTCATCAAAGCGATATGGAACGTACAACATCAATTTTTCTCTGTAATAGTTATCAAATTCCTTATGCTTATTGTACTTCACATATCTAATCACATATGAGTTATCAAAATTTCTTCGCTTATTGCCTTTTATTGTGTAGCATGATGCAAACTCTGCTAAGCATATATGTTCAATTCATTCAGGTCATTTTACATAGTGGTCGATTATTGATAGGCATTCTATGTTTTCTGAATCATCTGGTTCACGTTCTAATTTTTGGTCTTTTTAGTATAAATGCTCGTTCAGATTTTGGTGAAGTATTAAGAAATATACATTTTCCTGAGCTAGTATTAAGTGGCAATGATAATTCTATATATACAGCTTGTTGTGCAGACATTTGTTGCAAGTTTAGTAAATCTTTTCCAAGTCTTGTAATTGTTTCTATGACATCAACATCCCTTTTTTGAGAATCATTCCTTATATGTTTAAACATTGACATCATTGTTTTGTCTAGTTTTGTCATATATGAACTACAATATGTTGCCACGACATATGAGTCAAGTACAAATTGAGCATCAATATTTGGATTCCAAATCATTGGAATATGCTGAGAAAAGTTATTAGTCCATATGTCTATTGGTTTCCTTTCCAATACAATTGTTGTTCGATTTAGAATACATTGAATTGCATGCATGTAGTCATTCTCTGTTATACCTAATTTGTCCAAGAAACTATCAAATTTATATGTTTCATCACAATTCATGGTTTCTAGTGTATCAAATATCAATTTTGCATTTTTTTTTTCGTAATTTCATTTTCAAATTTCATAGGTTCAAGTATTTTTGGTTTTCTCATTGGTGGAATGGGGAAATTGAACCTACAATGCATGTTTTTTTTTTCTTACAAGTTCTTGTATGATGATGGTGTTGAATAGTTTTGAGATTGGTTGGGAGTATTTTATAGTCACAGGACAAGTACTTGTCCACAAACCTTTCAATTTCAATGTTTGTATTTGTTCCATAGATGGGTGCATTGTTTATCCATATCAACCCATGTTCATGTTGACTTCCTCGATTCTGAAACTCTGTTACAAAGAAATAGTCTTTCACTTCACCAAAGTATTTGGATTCATGAAAAACTAATTGACGAAAAGCATTTATTCTATTTTTGTAGTATCGTACACATGTTATAGGGTCATTTCTGATTAAGCTGTCAACATCATTTTCTTCAATTTCATTTTCAGTCGATTTTTTTTTTCTCTCGTCTTATTTGTTGTAATGCTTTTTACTAATGGCTCCCAACGATTCTCAACACTACTTAAGGACACACAAAACGTTGGTGGACCTAATTGTCGAATCATTGCATACAAGTTCTTACACAAATGTGAAAAATAGTCTGGTGATGTACATATTCTTTTAAGATACATGTAACCAATGTTTGATTTAACAATGCGATCTAAATTTGGTTTTGTCTTAACATCCTTTGCTACAAGTTTCTCTCCTTTTAATTGTCCTTTCCTTATCCGAATCCAAATGCAATTAAACACTTGGTTAAGGATAATTCATACTGCCTTGTAGAATAGATTCGTTATATGATAGGAAAAGTCACGATCTTCATGCAAGACATCCCATTGAAAGATTTTTTGATATGTAATTTTTTTTGTAATTTCATCTAATCATTTTTCTCCATAAAACAATGTAGGGAATCTCATTTCCTCTGAATATTTATCTCTAAATATGCCGAATGGCAGATAAGCCTCACTAGGAGCAATGTTTATTTGATTATTTTGAAGATCATAAATAATATATGGATCACTAAATCCATGTAGTAGAGTCTTTGTGACTAGTTCTTCATAATTATCATATTCATCGTCATTGCTTTCGATATCTGTTTCAGTTGCATATGCATCTTCGTTTTGATTAAATATTTGTTTCCAGTTCTCATTTATTCTGACATTCTCCATTTTATAAAGTATTGTTTTGCATAATCGTTTTAATTCCTTCATGACTTTGTGAACACGGATTTTTCCAACAACATAAACACTTTTAAAGACTAACCGTTTTTTTATTGATATAGCCATTGTATTAGATTCATTTATGTTATGAGGAAGTGCACATTGAATTCAAGATGTATCAACAACTACACTGATTATTCCACCATTCAATCCTAACGGTGGTTTTCTATACCTTTTCCCTAGTTCCAGGGATGATTTTAAGGATGGGAATTTATTTTAAAATGTAGAAATCTTGGCGAATCTTACTAATCTTTAATATGCCAACTATAAATGTTTGGTGATATTTTTATAAAAATATTCAAATTTCTAAGGATTTTATATAGTTTTTATAAAATTTTGGCGATTTTTAAGGTAAAATAATTGTATCCTATAGAATTTGGGCGAATCATTTTTAAAATAGCGAATCTCCTTTTTGGAAAAACCATGGAAAATTAGCCCATGAGAAAAATTTAGCCCCTAAAATCATCCATGCCTAGTTCTCGTATTTGTAAAAATGGTAATCTTAGTGCAATCAATCTTTCTTTCAATTCATATAATTCCTTCACTATCCGTATTCTTTATTTCATCTAATCTGTTCTGGAACTGCAAATTTGATAGTCTTGTCATGGTCTAATGATTTTTTACATTTTTTGCATATGTACCTATTCTTTGTAGAATTATTTAAGTGTCTTTGTATGACATCTTTTCTAAAATGAGTTTGATTGCATATGACAAAATCATAAATAGTCGCATCTTGTATTTTTTTTTTTTATTGTTGTTCAACCACTATTTCAGATATGAGATCTGTGTTTCTATTATGATCTTGTATTCTTTTGTGTTTTGTCTTTTTTCTTTTTTCTAGATTTGTTTGTTCAAGATCCCTATTTCTGATCTACTTTTTGAGTTGATGTAATGATAAACATTTGTTTTTTGTTTTTTTTCTACATTTGACTGTTCAAGATCCTTATTCCTGATTTGTTTTTTGAGTTCATGCAATGATAAACGTGGTTTCTTGTTCATATTGATTAGTTTTATATTAAGCTTTATGGTCTCTTCATCTATGCCTATGTTTTCAAAGTCACATATTCTTTTCTTGTCATCTTTGCGTAGGCTAGCTACCTTTGTATCATGCTCTATAGTATTTTGTTGCATAATGAAATTGTTCTTTTTGTTTTTTTCTACATTTGACTGTTTAAGATCCTTATTCCTAATTTGTTTTTTGAGTTCATGCAATGATAAACGTGGCTTGTTGTTCGTATTGATTAGTTTTCTATTACGATTTATGGTCTCTTCATCTATGCCCATGTTTTCAAAGTCATGTATTTTTTTTGTCATCTTTGCGTAGGCTAGCTATCTTTGTATCATGTTCTATATTATTTTGTTGCATGATGAAATTTTTTCTAATAAGAGTTTTGACCCTATGTAGAGATCAATTTTTTTTTTTTTTTATGGGTATGTTTGGAAACAATTTTAGATCTATGTCAAGATGTCTTAGTATTTCTTCCAAAGTTTCAAAATGAAAATGATTTATGTTTGCTTCATATTGCATAATGTGAAATACCTTTGGGCCTTTGTTGGAAGAAGAGAATTTAGTTAAAACAGTGGAGGTCTTAGCTAACCATATATATATATATATATATATATATAGCATATCCAATCATAAACAAAATGGTCTCCGTCTACATGTCTTTCTTCATATGGTAGGGACACTTGTACAATGTAGTGTTGCCAATCTACTAAATCGATGATTTTTCTCATTGCATGCTTGTTCATGTATTTTTCTATGCATGTTAGTGCGAAACAATCATTATTCATTATTGCATTGCGAAAAGTCTGTGCAATTATGCGTTGTAGGTATGGCACATCATATTCAGTTTGTTTCAAATGGAATATTGTTTCAAAAAAACTTTCACCATAAATACTTGAATCCAAATACTCCGTTAAATCCATTTTCTATCATGCTCTCTTGTACTTGTATCCATTGATGTTATTTTTCTTCATATCATAATGGATTTGTCATATGTTCAAGATGAAATGATGTTGAAATTATTTTCTTGCATAAAAGCGGTTCGAAATGTCTAGCAATTGGATTCTCATCATGAAACAATATATCGTAAGTGTCTTTTCTTAGGTTTGAATTAAAATGCAAATACATTTTCATTTGTGTCTTTGACCAAAGTCTTATTGGGACTTTTAGCCAATTTGATAACCAATGTATGCAAAATATATCTCCCCATAGTCCTCTTTGCTCGGGAATTATAAGAGTTGAAGTAGATTTTGACATTTTTTCCAAATAAACATTTGGATCATTGATATTATGCATTTCCATTAACGATTATGTATTCAATTCATGTCGATAACATAATATTGCTTCAACATCATGTTTTTGCAAATAATTTTTGAAACATTGTATTGTTTCTTCTCGTAATTCTATTGATGTGTATCTAAAATGCAATAGGACATGTATAGTATCAAATAGACAATCTCCTATAGCATATGAAAAATTGTTTAAGCGAAATAGATGGTGTTGTTTTAGAATTGTGTCAATTTCATTTTTCATGGGTAAAATATATTTTCCCATCGATTCAATATTAACTAAAGTTCGAAGATGTTCTAATTCTTTGTCTTGTATCAATTCCTCGTGAACACAATACAATCATTCCTTAATGAGATCCTGCAGCAAAGAAACATGAACAATAAGGAAATGCAAATTTCATTTGTTGTAACTATGTTCTTTTTATAATTCCTAACCAAATTGAATTTTGATAGATAATAATTGTATTTGATCAATGCATTATTCTTTAGACTCTACACATATTCAATTACTATGATCTTGATAGTCTGATCATCATCTTATTAAGAAAGTGATATCCATGGTCTATCAAAATAGTTTTTTTTTTAGGGGGGCCATTATCCGAGGTAGGATTACAAGTCATGAAATTAGTCCCCATTTGTAGAAGGGACATATGGATACCATAAGATGTAATAGAGTAGGATGCATATGCAAAATTGTTTAAGTGAAATAGATGATGTTGTTCTAGAATTACATCTATGTCCGCAAGTTAGAGCCTTGTTTTTACCCATAGATGATTTGAAGAGGGCCCTCCAACTAACGGGGGTCATTGTTGAGTTTGGGAAAGCATGTGACATTATTGCCAAACGTCTCCAAATGCACATGGAATTGCAAGCCATAACCAAGCTTTACAAATATCTCCATTGTTGCAAATGGAAGTCTAAGACAATAACTCTATTAAAATTTGGATTATGCTTGATGGTCGAGTTGTAGGTAAATGGAAAGATTCAAAACTGTGTGTAGTTCATGATGATGATGGCCTCTTTCATTCTAGGTTACATATATTCGAAATATTGTATGAAGCATACTTACTTCCCTTCTTTTCTAGTTGTCTTGTTGTGTCTCTGCATCTGAGAATTGAAGATTATTGTAGTCCATGGCTTGATTGGGTACATGGTAATCCTGGCTATTGTATTCCAATCAGTGTTATGACCCTCGACAAAAATTGTAACCATGGAATACAATCCTAATACAACTGCATATTTGGAAGTTTCTTATGATAATGGTGATAAGATGTACACTCTATGTTTTCAGGAGCATCATGATTGAAGATATTATTCCAAAATCTCTTATATTAATAAAGAATGAGGGATTGATTAAAGACTTTCTTTTTTCAATTAAAAAACTCCTATATTAATACAAAATACCATGCCTCTGTGTGAAATTTGAAATTTGAAGATGTCCTTGGAAATTGATTTTGTAGAGGTGATTTATGCTAGCCTGTTATCATAGTGGAAGCATGACCAAGGTTGAATTTTACAATGATGATGTTATGTCTCATTATCTTCGACTTTACTACCGATTGAGAGGTGATCAACTTAATGATGAGAAATGCGCTCGACCAACCTTGAATAAGCCCGCAGGTTATGATCCAATCTTATGCCCTCGAGGAAACAATAAAGATAGAGGATGCGCTTGGATTCAAATAGGGAATGGAGGATATTAATACAAAATACCCTTCCCTACCTCTGTGTGAAATTTGAAATTTGAATATGTCCTTGGAAACTGATTTTGTAGAGGTTATTTATGCTAGCCTGTTTTGAGAGTGGAACTATGACCAAGGAGTCATGCAGCAGGTATCGAGCTCAGTCCAAGTGGCATTCATCCTTTGATGGGGTATCGAGCTCATTTAAAGTGGCATTTATCCTTATAATTATTATCATTAGACTACCTTCCAAAAATAATTGTCATTGATAATTACCTCCGATGCCTCCATAGTTGTGACCTTGGCATGTATGACCTAAGAAGAATCTGAGCAAAGGATTGGCGTTGTGGGTAGTCTCCTTTTCCTCTGTCCCTGGGAAATCTTGTCTATGAATCAAAGAGTTCACCTACTATGCTCGAAGAAAAGGGTCATAACGTAAGCATTCTGATAAAGTAGCGCACAAAAACCTTTCCATGGTGTAATTTTTATAAATCACCCACTACTACAAATTGAAAAATTTGCGATGACCACTTGCAACGAAAGTACTCTTTTGTTGAAATATGCAAGAGAAAAAGTTTATTTTTTATAAATCCATCCTGTATTCATCGCTATCTCGATGAATTTAGTTTGACTAAATTATTATGGTCAATTTTTGTCGCAAGAGCGACAACTTTAGTTTGTCCGTCGCAAAAGCGACTACTTACCTAACCTTAAAATTGAACTTTGAAAATGACCTAAAATAAATAGGTAAAAAGAATAAATATTTGTAGGTCACGTTCGTCGCAATTGCGATGATAGTGACCTAAAATTGGACTATAAATATTTGACAATTTAAAGATGTTGTGACAATCTTTCTATAACAACGATGGTTCCGAAAGGGTATTTTTGTGTGGAAGAATGTCGCAGAATGTTGTTAGAGGTGGGGAAAAAAGTAAAGAGGGTGAAAAGGGAGATGGTAGATGTTATTTCCCTTGTAAAAAATGTTGCCTCAGATGTCCCGTAAGAATTTTAATAGCAACAAATACAAAACATTGTAGGAAATATGGTCACATTGATGGCAGATTGAATGAATATCGTCCCATGGTAATTAGCTATATATTCATTATCTTTTTTTATTTTGTCAATTTTATATAAAATTATATATATATATATATATATATACTGTTTGAATGTTTGTTATAGTATACACTAATTTTACATGATTGTTTGTAATTATAAAGTTAGAATTTCCCTCTAACGTTTCGCAGAATATTGCACCAAGTATTAGTACAAATGATATTGTACAAGCTGAGGAACATCATCATGACCAAGCAAATGAGGATCTCATGGAAGAAGATGATGGGACAAATCAAATGATCCAAGATTTTTTTTCACAGCCAGATGAGGATGGGGAAAATGTTGGTATTTATGATGAACCTCTATTAGAAAAGGCAAATAAATGACTTTATGAATGATCAAGAGCAAATATTATCTCCGCTACATTGCTGCTAGTGAACTTAAAGGTTATGAATAATTTGTCGAACACTTGTATGACATAGATACTAAGGTATGTAATATGTTTCATCTTATATTATACATAAATGTTGATTTTTTTCTATTTGTTTTTAGTGTTAATTAATGTGTAAAATAAGAATGCAATTTTTACGATTAATGTTCTTACATTAACTAGTTGCTTGTTATGTTGTAGATTGTTAGGTGAATTTTTGTTATCATCATCAAATACTTTACCTCGCACATATTGATGTTTGCATGCCATTATGAAATACATTGGAATGGATTATCAAACTATAGATGCATGTCCTAATGACCATATTATATATTATGGACAACCGAATGTCTGCAATGTCTTATCAGTAGATATCAAACTGATCAAGTAACAAAAAGGGTGCCTCGAAAGGTTCTTCGTCATATTTCCATAATTCCATGTTTGTAGCAATTGTTCAGGTGTGAAAGAATAGCACAATTTATGGATTACCATGCATGTAACAGAAGTGGAGATGGTGTTCTTTGAATGCCTCCCGATGGTTCTGCATTTAGGGAAATTGAGGGAAAATGGAAAGATTTCAAAGATGAACCTCATAATGTTAGGCTTTCATTGGGAGCTGATGATGTTAATCCATTCAGAGAGATTAGGTCTATATACTCAGTGTGGCCCATTTTTATTATCAACAATAACATTCATCCTTGGATGTAAATAAAGAGGGAGCACATAATGTTGACAATGATTGTTCCAGGTATTTGTTTACATTAATTTTTTTAATTTAACATTTTCATTTGCTTCAATTTTTGCATAATATCTTTTGTTTATTTATTTAATTATATATATTACATGATATCATTCCTTTAGTAATTATGCGTAATTTCAAACAATTAGGTAAGTACCAGGTTAAAGATATGAATGTATATATCAAACCTCTTATCGATGAGTATGCGTAATTTCAAACAATTAGGTAAGTACCAGGTTAAAGATATGAATGTATATATCAAACCTCTTATCGACGAGCTACTAAAGTTATGGGCTGACATCACAATGTATGACATATGTAAACCAATCAGGGAGAAGAAATTTAAATTTCGTGGAATAATTTTATGGACAATTCATGATGCCCCTAGACTAACACATTTTTGTGGTATGTGGAAGCATTCTATTATTTCTCTTTAATACTATATAATATTTTAATGTTATCATGTTGCATGTTTAATTTTTAAATAATCTCATCGTATAATTGACATTAATCCATTCGTTGCATGTCTTCAATCAAAGGGTAAATTTGCATGTCCAGTTTGTGGTGCTAAGATTAAGTATCATGATTCAAAAAGTTTAGGAAAGATGGTGTTTGATGAGTATAGGCACCTTCTTCCTAAGAACCATAGGTATTGTACTACTGAAAAACATATTTTCAATGGGAAAGAAGAGACTGGTTTAAAACCACGAAGAATGACACCTCACCTATGGAGGTTGGAATATAATAGAAATCATCAAGGTACTCAATTTCATAATGTATCATAGATCATGTAATGTTTTGAATGTTTATATTAATCATTGAATTTATTTTACCGTATTTGATAATTATTTTTTTGATTTCTTTTATGCTTCATGAAGGCCGCAATCATCATGAAGGTATTAATAATTGGCTTCCATGAGGAATGAAATCTTATTGCACTCAATTCATGAGGTTGCCCTACTATGAGGAGCTAAAAATAACTCATTTGTTTGATACAATGCATATCAGGAAGAATGTGACTGAAACATTATGGCGAATCATAGATGGTAGGAGGGACAAAGAAAAAATTGTCAAAATTTGTACTGACATTTAGGAAGCCAATCATGCAATGCAAAGTGTGATCCGATATTCAAATAGATCAGATGGAGTACTAGACTGAAATAAGCTTCCATGGTTATTAACAGAGCAACCAAGCAATGATGTAAAATAGGTCATTCAAAGAATTAAATTTCGCTTGGGTTTTGATTCAAACATAAAAAATATCTTAACAAAGAAAGGTGAATTTGGTGGGGTAAAAACACATGATTGGAATACCTTCATTAAGGTAATAATTTTGGTATACATATTTATATATATTGGCCTTATAGATCTTTTATTTATTTATTTATTTTTTTTGTCTACTTTGGTCGAAACAAATAACGATTCATTTTGTTGTTACAATATGTTCTACCGCTATCTCTCCCAAATGACTTTCACAACAACGTCAAACAAGTTATATATGATCTTGGAAAATACGTGAGGTAAGACATAGTTGTGATTTATATGCAAAATGTTCTTTCAAATTATTGTTGTACTTAATGACACATGTTTTACTTGTAATGTAATGTAATATATTATGTTATGTTATGTTGAAACATGTTATTTTCTTGTGTCACGATCTCATGTAGATGGTTGTCATTGAAAGAAATCCATGAAGATGGTATAAAGTATTGGAAGAGAGAAATTCCTCATCTAATGTGTGAAATGAAAAAGTATATACCTCCTACATTTTCAATGCACAAGAACACTACCTCATACACCAAGTTGAGGAGATTGAAATTTGTGGACCTGTTCACACAAGGTCAATGTGGATGGTGGAGAGGCACTTGAAATCATTGAAGGCATTGGTTAGACAAAGAGCATGTCCTGAGGGTTCTATGGTGGAGGGATATATGGTATATCAATCCATGGTGTATATTAGTCAGTATCTTCCTAAATTAGTAGCGCCAACTATGCATGTTGTTGTTCCAGAGTCTGTACTTAAGGCTTACAAGTACAGTTTCTAGGCATCCTAAAGTGGGTAAAAGGTGGAGAGGAGAGAAACGTTAACCTTCGGCAAAGGAAACTAAGGATCTACGTTGGTGTTTTCTAGCTTCCAACTGTTCCTAGATAGTTATATCCTGTTCAATCGCAGCCCATGAATGTTTGAGTTCAACCCGAGTAGTAGTTGTTTTAAGAATAGTGTCGAAAAGGTTTAAGGCGATGTGTGTTTGATTTGATAATCCGGGTTCGATATTAGGCTGGGTTGGTATAGGGACATTGATGGAGGAATAGTAAAATAAGAAAAACTTTAGAGAGAAATTAAGTGTTGTCTCAATTTGGTCGTATAAAAGAGAATTTACGGTTCAGAAATAAAATGGGGTGCAAATCAAAGGCTCTTTCCCGTAACTGAGTTATATCTTAATAAAATGTATGAGGTGGGAGAAAAACATTTAGCTGTCTATGGTGTAAAGATCCTATCAAGGGAGAATCTCACGTATAAACAGAAGAGGAAAACTATAAAGAAGTAACCCGATGTAGCATAGAATCTGTGTAGAATTCTGAAAGTGTAGATTGGTCTTACACCCGCTGATAGCTGGTACAGAGGAAAAACAGTAAACAATTACAAAAAATCAAAATTCATTCGCTATAGTAATGGTCGTACTAAATTATAATGAAGCATTCATCAGTTAGGAATATGAAATGAAATGAAATATGAGATACAAAAAAAACAAACTCATAACATAATCGTGACCGAATTGAGAATCTTCAGATTTGCTTTATATTAACTCTCAAATTTGTAAAAACTCTGTTACAATCGACACAAAAAGGTCCAGCCCTTTTCTTTTCTTTTTGTGGTATATTTATACAGTTATACAAATAGGATAGAATCTCAATCGTCACAAAATTTCGGTTATGATAGGGAGGAGGGAAATCGCTCCATTTCTTCTTTTCTGTCTTCACTTGGTGCGAGACGTTTGTCCTCGTGCATGCTCGGTATAGGTGACACATCTTTCAACCAGCTGAGATATCAGCCGCGATGGTTCTTCTTAACAGCTGGCTTCAAAGAAGTAACATTCTTGGGCTAACTGCAACAACCTATCTTCCATCTGTCTATCTATGATGTCGATGGCGCATAATTGCGTGCTTGGTCTAATCATGCATTTGTTTATTTGGACTATGTCCACCATAGTCACCTAGGCAATATCGTCCGAGTCTCTTTCCTCTTTTTCCTTTAGATCAAGCGAGATTTTTTCCATAATCATTTGCATCAACGTCTCAGAATTACCTCCGCTGTCAATGCCTAGTAGATTGTCGTCTATAGAACTAAAGGCCTCTTCTAAGGAATTGGTTATATTTTTGGCTTGTTTCTTGCCTTCGGTGATGTTATGCTCCCATTCTTTTAATAGAATGTTTCCTCTGGCTTGCTCTGAAATGGTGAACCTGGGAGTACTTCCTGAACCCTTGTTGTTTGTGGCTATCACAACCTCTTGGAAGGTGACTCGAGCTGCTCCAGCTTCCCTTTCTCTAGTAGATAAGTTCTCTGAAACCTGGTTGACTAGCAAATAGTTGTCCCAGATCGCTTCTACCTTGGCGAGAAAATTCCGTTGGGCCGTAGAGACTCTGCCCCGAATCTCCATCGCCTGGGACTGAAACATCCCAATATCTATCACCTTGCTTTCGGCGATTTCCACCCTAGCCTACAGCTGCTGGATCAAATCTTTTTGCTGAATCGCTTGCATCTGACCATCCCAAACCACCAACTGTGCTTCCTCGAGCTTAGTTTTGAGCATCTCTATCTCGTTTTTATTGGCCAACCTGGCCTGCTCTATTCCTACGCTCACCTGGTCTTTAGTAGTCTCTGTGGTTGTGGCCAGTCTGGCTTCAAGGGTCCTAATGAGGCGATTTTTTCATTTAAGCCGGTTTTTCAAAAGCCCGACTGAATATTGATTTGTCGAGGCATAAGCTCCTAATGTCCCTGCTATCTCAGTCATGAATTGTTCATTTTTCTTGTCCTTCCCATTAGTTATGACTTTGTATTTCTTGGCTGTTGACTCCCCTTCTTGGTAAAATTCCCTCTTCACTACTACCTTTCTCTTCTTATCAAAGAAAAACTCATTCGGGGGGAGTTCTTCTATCCTTAGAGGCCTCAACTGTTCATTGAAAATCCATCCTGTGTCAATATTTCCTTGAGTCGACTGCAAGGGAGTAACTGATGTGATAGGTTCTCCGACCTGCTTTGCTGATTTTCCCGAAGTAGTAACTGGGCTCTGCTTCTTCAGAGGGTCGGGAGTCTTTATTTCTTCTTTCGGACTCTTGGTTTGCTCTCCCTCATCTTGGTGTTTTTCTTGATTGGGGTTCGCATCCTTAGAGCCTTTGGAATCCTTTTGTTTGACCTCCGTCATAGCTAGACTCTCACCCCACAACACTGTGGGAAGACAACTGTGTCGATGTTCTTGGAACTTCAGAACATCGACTCTCTCCTCAGGTGCCAAGGTTTGTATCCGAGCTAGAATCTTAGCATAAGACCTTGTTCTTAGGAAAATGTCATCCGAGGGTGAATTCTCGTGCTCAAATCTCTTGAGACCGCAACTGGCCAGATGATTGCTCACCACTCTCTGTGGATCATGCTTCTTGTATTCAAAGGAGACCAAATTTAGGTCTTCCAGGGCTGCTTCCTCGGCTTTGGCATGCCCAAAATCTAATAAAGAATATGAATTCAAATGTACAGGAAAAGGTGGCTATACCTTCTTTGAGTATCCCTTAAGGTCTTTGCTTATACCACCGATTACTGTCTGCCTGGCAACCTCATGACAAGCCAGCTTGTCGAAAATGAACAATGGCAATGCATGCGAGGGGACTGAAGCCCCGAAAACTATGAGGTATGAAAATTCTGCTTCTACATACCAGTCTGCTATGCTACTCAAATTCGCTACTATGCTGTCCGAGATCCTGGGTGGCGGGTGACTGAAAATAGTGACATGCAGGGGAACCATCACCCAGTTGAAGATTTCATACACAAAATTAGCTGCTTTGTTTTCCCATAATTTTTCATGATAAACGTGTATGGGCTCGTCTTCTGTTGGAGTCCAACTCCAGTTCATTAAGGGGAATGGGGTTAAAAAACAAACTGCAACCATAATGTATGCATACATGAAGAATGAATATGCCTTCCTATTCTCTTTCTGCACCCAATACTCTGTGACCCGACTGGTCAAGCTATCGGAAAGCATCTTTGCCCAGTTGAAGGAACTGCTTTCGGTGACCCGAAACATTAGAGGCACCCACATAAGGAAAAAATGTGAGGTGTCCTCTCTCCCGTATAACCTTCATGTCATCTTGGCTACATATTTGTACTGCGGTTCTAAAGAAGCGATTGAATACATGCCGTGGCTATCATCTCTGAACTTTGCGGTGTTCAAAACCCAATCTTTTATTAAACTGGACATGGTTTTATCATACTATACACATTCCTTCTCCTTGAGCTCGTCCAAGAATTCAACGCCATATGTGTAGTCGGACGTCGTGGGCAGCTTATACATGGCTTGCAGATGTTTCGGCCTGAAAGTCCTGATGGTGAATTTCTCCTCATTCATGATGGTTCTGGTCGGTATGTCCACATGGTCTAAAGCCCATTGGACCATGTCATAATATGGAAGCAATCGCGGCCTGGCCCCTACTTTGTGCATTCTAGATTGGATGACTATTTTGTACTTGGTGGTTATATCATCTTTTTTGTTGTCACTGGAGTCGTCGGAATAGTCCACCAATTCTGCTTGCAGAACATCTGAAACGAACGACCAATTTGGGACCGAATCGATACTTCGAGGTGAAGTATCAGCGACATTGTCCAAGCCTTGTCCCAAAACCTCAACATTTTCTTTCGATGCTTTTCACGGAGCCATGGCTGAAGCTTGTGTTTTAGCTCTTCTGCGATAGAAATACGTATACATACAGAAGTCAGTTTGCTCAGAGATAATGTGTTCTGTGTGATATGAAAATGCATTTGTTATAATGAACCATATCTCTTATATATATTCAAAAAACTCGATACCTTTCAGAACAATTATGTCAAATCATCTTTAGAAATAAATTTTGCCATAAAAATCCGATCTTGTATTCATCGATTTGCCCTATTTCCTCATTAATGTCATAATGTTTGGTGGTTTAAAACGTCAGTTGATGTATGGAAGGAATAAGGCTACCTCGTAAATTGTGCAGACATCAAAACGCGGGAAATGCATTGATTTATCTTAATTAATCCGGTTTTACCAATGTTAATCAATGTTTCGGTACTCATTATATCGGGGATTTTACTTTAACATTTTGAACCTCTAACACCTGAGACTGTGATGATTGATTTTGGTCAATAAAACCGAAATCATGACTAGGGGCTTAATTAATTTCATAATTATTATATTCTCCCTATCGCGACTCGGAGCTTCGATAATAAGTTTCCGGGGGGTTAGCATGCCGAGCTGCGAAACCGCGAGATCACGATAAGTAAAAGGGGAGATAAACTCAGATTTAGTAATTAATTAATTACGTGTATATCTTTATCGTGACTTCGCGAGTCTGGGTTTAGACAGTGCAACTTTTGAAAAGGAAAACGCCGAGTGGCAAAATGTCGACAGGAAATTTTTACCATGGTTTAGCTTTTACCTTTAACCTCGACATGGGTTACTAAAATGAGGACTTCGTGTTCTCGGCTATCAGGGCTACGACAATGAATTTTTAGGTTTGGTGGATGCCAAGGTGCGAAACCCCGAGGATGTTTAATCATGGGTTAGGGGAAAACTTTACCCTCCTTACTATCTTGAGTGAAAAATTAAAACGATTTCGTCGTTTCATAGCTCAGGGTGTGTGCACTACATGAATTATAGTATTCGACCTATGAGATCCCGAGGTAGAACAAAAGAGGGAAATTTTTTATGAAAGGTAGGACTTGCCTCGAGAGTACAATAATTATCCCTTTTTGCGTTGATGAAGTTTCAGAGATTTTGAAAC
Source organism: Picea engelmannii (assembly GCA_009831015.1). NCBI lineage: Eukaryota > Viridiplantae > Streptophyta > Pinopsida > Pinales > Pinaceae > Picea > Picea engelmannii. The sequence goes on along the minus strand of ML799219.1, from coordinate 139,035 downwards.
CACAGACAGAAAATACGAAAACCATCTTTGAATTTCGAGCGTTGAAAAATGAAAATTGTGACGGGCTAGAAAACAAAGGTGGCTCCAACATAGGCTCCAACTAGGGATCTCTCTTTCTTGTAAGGCGGGAAGAACAGTAGACCATGTGCCAATATTGGGTAAATGGAGTCAATAGCTTCAATCAGGCGAAAAAGGTTCCTGAGAACAGGGTGACAAAGGAGGAAAGAGACTTCGTTCTTTACCTTGAAAAGATTTTTCAAAATCAGATACTCTTTTCAAGCTTAGCTGTAGTCCCTTTCACAACTTTCCCTTTCCTTCTACTAAATTTAGGTCTTCTTTAAGACAATCGAAACAGTTCTAGGAGACCCAACAAATCTTGCGGCTATCGGCTTGCATCAAAAGAATAAGATTACATGTTTTTAATTGGGAAGTCCCGTCTGAATTTGGGATGTGGATCAGGTCTTAAAAAGCATTGGTTACCAGAGTAGAGTGATATTCATGTATAACAGCCTTACAGATATCTCAGATATTGCTTCACTGCCAGTGAGCCTGTTCAATACCCCGGTGAAGTTATCTAGCCCCTTTTACTGAATTTTCTTTCACCACTTCGGAATATATTTATGCATTTAAATTTTGAGATGGGGGCAATCATTTCTGAATTTCCTTTCACCACCTATCTTATAATTTACTTTTCAGAGCAAGAATATGGGGGAAATCAGTTAGTATTAGGGCTTATATCTATGTAGTATTTTTCATTATAGGTCTGTCAACTTACTTTGATTACTCGGTACCAACCTTCACAACATCTTCATTCTTAGGGAGAAAGAGGAAAATAACTTTTTAAGGGCATTCTACTTGAGCAAGCTTCAATCCTCTGATGCCATTGAAAAACCTAGGAAAGTTAGGATCACTCTAGACGTTCCTTCGCTTAGCAGGGGATCAAGTAGTTGTGAAGACCTGCTTTCTTTCCACAATCTTCTTTGAAGCTCACGAGGTTGAAACGAAAAACTTTAACCCTTCGTATATGAAACAAAAAGATGGTGACTTTTTAAAAGGTAAACCCGAAGATAGAAAGGATGCCAGGTAATGACTTACTGATTGAAAATACAGAGGTCAAACAATTCAAAACTGACTCTTGTAGATATTTTCGGGAATACTTTACTTTGACTGACTGTTTTTAGATGGGGTGAATCGTTTAAATTGTCTTAATTTTTTCAAAGATTATTGAACCAAGAAACAACTATGTTATTTATCAGTTCAGGTGATGTTGCAGTTTGAATGGCGTTACCTCGGTTTTCTTTAATAGTCCTTTATAACATGTCTTTTGAGAAATCTCATCTTTGCCTTTTCATTTCACTTTCTTCGCGCAATATGAAATTACTTTAGGTATCACCTGTTTATGCCGATTTATTTCTGATACCAACTTTCAGTTTACTTCTTCTGCTTGTTTCATATGCAGCTGGAATCCTGTAAAAGGAAAATACAAATCTTATCTGAAAAGTGTCGAAAGTTCATGAACGAAAAAAGAAAATCGAAAGCAATGTTTAAATGAAAATGCATATATGTACACAATATATATATAATAATAATTATTTTATTTTATTTTTGAATCTGGCGACTGTTACGTCATGTAATGCTTTAGATACCGCCCGTTAACAGGGGCGTTGAGGACTTCTCTGTCTATATTTTCCACTAGGAAAGAATTTTTTCCTTCCAGAGCCGAGACCCTGAATGGTCCATACCAGAGGTGGTCAAATTTACCATGTTTTGTTGCTTCTTCCTTTCTTGCATCCCACCTTAACACTAAATCACTTGGGAGGAATTCTTTGTCCTTTGCTTTGTGGTCGAATAATTATTTCATGTCATCTTGGTACTTCTGCATCTTTTCATCTACTTCGACTCTATGTTGTTGAACCTCAATCAGTTGGTTAATTCTCCTGGTGACATGATTGGGTTCTTCATTTTGATCTTTCCATAACTTCATTATTGGTAGCACTAGGTTTATAGGTAGAACAACATCTGTCCCATAGACCATTTGAAAAGGCGAAATGTCGATAGACCTTTTAGTGCTTATGTGATTCGCCCACAATGCGTATTTTAAGTGCACATGCCAAGACCTTTTGTTTTCATCCAATACCTTCTTTATATATTTACCAGGCTCTTATTAGACGACTCGGTCAATCCGTTTCCCTGGGGGTAATATGCTGTGGAATGGCCAAGAACGATGTTATACTTTTGACAGAAGCTGATCATAGCCATAGATTTAAAGACTTGGGCATTGTAAGTAACTATCTTTCGGGGGAAACCGAATCTTGACAAAATATTGTCTTCTAAGAAATCGATTACCACCGAGTCTATCGCCCTTTTGGTTGGAATCGCTTCCGCCCACTTAGTAAAATAATCTGTAGCTATTAAGATCCACTTGTGTTGAGCACTGGAACGGGGATTAATCTCGCCTATGAAGTCTAGACCCCATTGCTGAAATGGGGCTTCAGCTTTGACTGGAATTAGAGGCAGTGCCAGGAGCTTCTGTTTACCTGCAAATAGTTGACAAGGGTTGTAGGCACACACTTTGGCATTGACATCCAAAAAGAGTTTTGTCCAGTAGTACCCAGCCCTCAAGATCTTGTAAGCTATAGCTCTCCATGCATGATGTCCCCCACATACTCCCTCATGAAATTCGTCTATAACCCGTTGAGTTTCCGATTCAACTAAATAGACTAACAGGAAACCGAGTGGATCTTTCCAATATAGATGACTTTTGACGATACAATATTTAACTGCATGGAGTTTTAAAGTTCTGGCTTTAGATGGTGATAGCTCATTTGGGCATTTTAGAGTTAGCAGGTATGACTCTATGTCTCTGTACCGGCCTGATGATAAGAACTTTTCTTCGATCTTGTTTGAACTTGTTTCCTCATTCATCTCATTTAGGTCCATGTCTTCATCGCCTTCCTGCAGGAAATTCATATCTAGGGCTCTGAAATTCGACTCAGCTAAGAGTTTGGCCAGACCTTTCCCTTTTATCAATTTGGTCGGTCTGACTTCCAGATCAAATTCTTGGATTTTGGCGAGACATCGCCCTCTTTTTCCATCGCTATCTGGCTACACCAATATATCTTTCACAAAACTGGTAGGAATGTACGCAATCATATTTGAGTGTAGTACATATGTTTTGAATGCCTTTAATGCTTTTACCATGGTGTATGCCTTTTTTTCTATTATATCATACTTCAGTTCTGCGTCTCTAAGGCTCTTGCTGAAAAAGGTGATCAGTTGTTCAGATCCTTCTTCATTATTTTGTAGGAGCACCACGGCGATAGTGTGTTCGGAGGCAAACAAGAAGATAAGAAAATATTTTAGATAGTTGGGGCTTGCTAACACAGGTGCCTCGCTTATGACTTTCTTAATATGTGCAAACGATGCTCTAGCCTCGGTTGTCCAATTTACTCTGTTTTCCTTCTTCAACATACCTTCTCGCATGACGAAATGTGATTTCTTTGGGTTTAAAGATAGACCAAACCCGCGACACTTTTCGAAAGTCTGTTTAAGATGCATCAAGTGTTCTTCATCGGTTTTAGAGAAAACCATCAAATCATCGAGGTAAATGACTACAAACTTATCTCTTTCTCCTATGAAAGTGATGTCCATAACGCGCTGGAATGTGGCCCCTAAATTCATCAAACCAAAAGGCATTTTGTTATACATGAACGTACCCCATGGTGTGGTGAAGGCATTTTTTTCCCTGTCTTGTTCATTCATGGTGATTTGATTATAACCAGAGAACCCATCTATCATAGACATTCGGTTTTCTCCAACTACCTTTTCTAGCACATGGTCCATTTTGGGCAGCAGATAATTGTCCTTGAGAGATGACTTATTTAAGTTTTGGAAATACACACACAGTCTGATTTCCCCACTCTTTTTCTTGACTAGGACCAGGTTTTCTACCTAGTCTGAGTATCTCAGATGTACGATTATTTTCGCGTCTAAAAGTTTCTTAACTTCTTTTTCGATCACAGGTAACAAATGGGGTTAATCTGCCTAAGCTTTTGCCTAAACGGTTTTATCCCAGGCTTCAAAGGTATCTTGTGATCAATTATGGAAGTGTCATATGTTCTCAACTCATCATAAGACCAGGCGAAAACATCCTTATACTGTCTGAGTAGGTCTTTATACTTAACTTTCACTTCGGGAGGGAGGAACTTGGATATTTTTACTACCCTGGATTCTTTTTCAGTTCCTATATCACAGTCTTCCACTTCTTCTGGTTGGGGTTGTAAAGTGAATTTTACAGGTACGTCGTTCTAATCAAAAAGTCTTTCCAAAGGAATCAATCCTTTTGGAATCTGGTTGTTTTTAAGGACCAGCATATGATGATACGCAATTTTTTCTCGGAAGGCTTTAGGATCTTCCCCTTCTTGCATGATCCATATCGGGTCATTTTGATTTTCTTGGTCTGCATGGGTTTTGTAGAATTCACCCACTGCTGCAAGAAATTTCTTAATTTGTTCATCATCCTCAAAGACCTGCCAATGTTGGATATTGTCTGGTATAGATGGTCTATATCTAATTTCAATGTGATACTTCAATTCGAAAGTCGTGGGAGGAGAGAAGGTTGAAGCTGCTTTAGTCAATGCATCAGCATGTAAATTCTCTGCATGAGGGATAAAGTGGACATTTATGGATGAGAAAAAGTTTTCCATGAGATCCCAGGCACAATTTCTGTATGATCTTAATCTGGGATGCTTGGCTAGGTACTGTCGGTTTATTTGTTTGACTATTAACTCTGCATCTCCATATACCTCTAAGCTATTTATCTTTAGCTTCTTGGCAGCCTCTAATCCTAAGACCAATGCTTCATATTCACATACGTTGTTAGTGTAATCTATATCCCACAGCAGTCGGTAGGAAAAAGGAACAACGAACTTACCTTCGGGAGCCACTAAAATCACTCCTGCACCCGCCCCTTCAGAAGATGAAGCACTGTCAAAATACATTTTCTAGACACCGGTGTTACACAGATCCTCTATCATGTAACTTGACTCTTATCTCTCTATATCGTTTTCCTCCGGACAACCATCTAAACCATCATCAAAAGACAAGATACAATTTCCCATATCTTGGTCCGCGATGTAAATAGGGAAATTGTTTGGGTTTTGAGGGTCGCTCACTGTATATGCTAATATCATTTCTCTGTACAACTGAGTAAATTGACCACCAAACATAGGGATTGTGGAAAATGTCATATCCAATTGAAGAGAGCCCCCCAAATTGTCTCCCCATGACCTAGACAATAGTAATCCATACTTAGGGGGAATATCTGCAATAACCACATCCATCAGGATACTCTTAACCGGGACCTGCACCAGGGTAACTACCAAATCTTTTATCATCCCCATACACTTAACCCTTCTTGAGTCAAAAGAGTAAAGATCTCCATAAGGTCTGGTGATCTGGAGACCCAATTTTTCCATGATAATATTAGGCATAACGTTATGGGAAGCTCCGGAGTCTAACATGCAATTATGTAGCAATTGATCATACACATTTAAAGTGATATAAAAGGGAGAAATGGTGTCTTTTCCCCCTTCAAAATGAGGACCAAAAGTGATGTTAGGTTTGTTATCTTCCAGGTTTAAAACATCAGACTGGCTTTCTAGCTCAGAGACACCCATCGCTTTGGTAATCTGCTTTCGATAAATGGGGTTTTTTGCTAATTCTACCAAAGGGATTGGTATATTAATTTTATTTATATCATTTTCAAAACTGAAAGCTCCGCTCACCTTGTTTGTTTCTTTGGTTGAGACTTTTGAATCCTTCCTATCCGACTTATTCGTCTGGACCGCTTTATTACTCATGGTCCTAGTTGAAGACGTAATTTTATTTACTGTTTCGGTTCCTTGTGCTTGGGTTTCAACCTTTTCTACTTCGGACTCTTGTGTGCTTACTACTTTAGTTTTGTTGTTGGGTAATAAGGTCTCTTCCAGAGTAGGCTCGTAAGTTTGGCCTCTTTGGAGGATTTTCTTGGGTTGAGTAGTTGAGATGGGCTTACTCTTAGATCTTAATTTATACTTGGGTTGGATCTTGGCCATTAGCATCTCAGTTTCTTGTTGAGATTCACAAAGGTCAGTGTGATCACCTTATTCACCCTTATTTGACGATTGTTGCATGTTTAGAGATTTTTCATAGTCTTCTCGAGTCAGATATGGTTGTGTGCAGTCATCACCGAAGTTCGTGACATCATTAGCCGAATCTCCAAAGTCTTGAAAATCGTTTGCTCCAATAAAATTTTCATTTTTTAAGGGGGCTTGTATTTTTTTAACTTTCATTTTTTATTTGTCTTTGCTAGTTCAGGGGGTTGGGGTTCCTCTTGAAATCCTTTTTGGGAAAAGAGTCAGCTTTGGCCTGTTCGAGCTCCATTATGGATATTTTATTAGACAGTTCTTTAATTACTCTGGCCATATCGTCTACCCTATCATCTGTAGATCTATTAGACCCTGACGGACCTGCTTGTTCTCTAAAGCATTTGGTCTCTCGGTTTCCCATTTCTAATTTAGCTTTAAGCTTACCCAAAGCCATCATATTAGACTCTATTTCTACTGCATCGTCTTGCATTTATTTTAGGGTGTCTCCCCTTCTTTCTCGCAGAAGGAGTGCAAAATCCGGTTCGAAAGCTCCAGCGAAAGTTGCTTTGGCTACGGGTTGGGATGGTTTAACCTCGGCTGGGATTTTATTATACAGTTTGTTGAATATTTGAATAAATTCCATGAGTGATTCTGAATTCTTTTTTCTTAAAGACCCAAATTCGGTTAAATAATATAGATGGTCTTTTCTCTTGCCCCATTGTCTAAGGAAAACATCTTCCAAAGCATCATAAGACAAGATAGATGTTGTAGGTAGGCTTCGAAACCAATTTCAGACCTGGCCTTCGAAGGTTTGTACAAGAAGTATCGAATATACATCCTCATGTTCGATACCTAGAATATCTGGGAATTGATCAAAGAAATTAATATGTTCAGTTGCAGTCAGATCCCCTTCCCCAGTGAATTTTGGTAAATTTTTTATGTAATTTTCAGGAAGGTCATGTAGAGGGACAGGCAATACTAAGGGAGCATATCTGGCTGCAACTTTTGCAAACACTTTGGGAGGGGGGGCAGGCCCTTGGCCTCCAACTCCTCCTAGAGGGGCTCCTCCTCCTCCTCCGATAAACCCTCCACCTCCTCCTATAAACCCTCCACCTCCTCCTCCAGCGGCTGCCATCGTTATTTGTGGAAAGTTATAAAGGGGGTTTTGGAAAATTAAAAGTGACTCTTTATTTTCTTCGCGAAGAGGAAAATCCGACGAGGAAAGATAAGGAACGCGAGGACTCGGTTCCTTGGATTTGCAAGAGACGAAATCAAGAGAACCGACGGGTGTGGAAACTGAGTGTGTAACACACTCTTTAGAATTTGGCGAGTTCAGGAAATTCAACTGAAGGAAATATGGTATGTCAACTGTCGACGAACTTTCAAGGGGGCCCTTTCCTTTATGTACTAAGGGAATTGTCGGATGAATCTCACTCCTAACTTCGGAGTAGTTTGTCGTTGAAACTGTAGTATCAAAGAGAGGACTGAGTGAAATTGAGGGCTAAGAAGAACTCTTAATCTTCAGTTGTGGGGTTTTAAGTTTGTAAACTGTAGCGGTTGGCTTAAGAGAGCCTCTCGCCTTTAGAATCTTCTCGGGATCAGTAACGGGCGTAATCTGCTTACCATCCGGGTTTTGTCTGGTATTCCTTTGACCGGATGCCAGTTTATTTTTGTGGAGTCGCCAAGTGAAAGATTTAGGAATCCTTAAAAGGTGTGTACTCTTTGTTCACTATCAAAGGGTAACACTTTCAATGAAAAAACAAATGTCATTTTCCCAGGGAAAAAGATTTCGTAACTTCGGTCCCCGACAATGGTGCCAGAAAGATGTTGTTCCAAAGTCTATACTTAAGGCTTAGAAGTACAGTGTCTAGGCATCCGAAAGTGGGTAAAAGGTGGAGAGGAGAGAAATGTCAACCTTTGGAAAAGGAAACTAAGGAATATTTCTACGTTGGTGTTGTCTAGCTTCCAATTGTTCCTGGATAGTTATATCCTGTTCAATCACAGCCCATGAACATTCAAGTTCAACCTGAGTAGTAGTTATTTTAAGAATAGCGTCGAAAAGGTTTAAGGTGATGTGCATTTGATTTGATAATCTGGGTTCGATATTAGGTTGGGTTGGTACAGGGACAGTCATGGACGAATAGTAAAATAAGAAAACTTCAGAGAGAAATTAAGTGTTGTCTCAATTTGGTCGTATAAAAGAGAATTTATGGTTCGGAAATAAAACGGGGTGCAAATCAAAGGCTCTTTCCAATAACTGAGTTATATCTTAATAAAATGTATGAGGTGGGAGAAAAACATTTATCTGTCTATGGTGTAAGGCTCCTATCAAGGGAGAATCTCACGTATAAATAGAAGAGGAAAACTGTAAAGAAGTAACCCGATGTAGCATAGAATATGTGTAGAATTTTGAAAGTGTAGACTAGTCTTACACCCACTGATAGCTGGTACAGAGGAAAAACAGTAAACAATTACAGAAAACCAAAATTCATTCGCTATAGTAATGGTCGTACTAAATTATAATGAATCATTCATCAGTTAGGAATATGAAATGAAATGAAATATGAGATACAAGAAAACAAACTCATAACATAGTCGTGACCGAATTGAGAATCTTCATATTTGCTTTATATTAACTCTCAAATTTGTAAAAACTCTGTTACAATTGACACAAAAAGGTCCAACCCTTTTCTTTTCTTTCTGTGGTATATTTATATAGTTATACAAATAGGATAGAATCTCAATTGTCACAAAATTTTGGTTATGATAGGGAGGAGGGAAATCGCTCCATTTCTTCTTTTCTGTCTTCACTTGGTGCTAGACGTTTGTGCACGACCAGCTGAGATATCAGTTGTGACAGTTCTTCTTGACAGTTGGCTTCAAAGAAGTAACATTCTTGGGCTAACTGCGACAACAGTCTTCCATCTGTCCATCTATGATGTCGATGGCACATAATTGTGTGCTTGGTCTAATCATGCATTTGTCTATTTGGACTATGTCCACCATAGTCACCTAGGCAATATTAGCTGAGTCTCTTTCCTCTTTTTCCTTTAGATCAAGCGAGATTTTTGCCATATTCATTTGCATCAATGTCTCGGCATTACCTCCACTGTCAATGCCTAGTAGATCGCTATCTATAGAACTAAAGGCCTCTTCTAAGGAATTGGTTATCTTTTTGGCTTGTTGCTTGCCTTCAACGATGTTATGCTCCCATTATTTTAATAGAATGTTTCCTCTTGTTTTCTCTGAAATGGTGAACCTGGGAGTACTTCGTGAACCCCTATTGTTTGTGGCTATCACAGCCTCTTGGAAGGCGACCCGAGCTACTCCAGCTTCCCTTTCTCTAGCAGATAAGTTCTCTGAAACCTGGTTGACTAGCAAACAGTTGTCCCGGATCGCTTCTACCTTGGCGAGCAAATTTTGTTGGGTCGCAGAGACGCTGCCCCGAATCTCCATCGCCTGGGACTGAAACATCCCGATATCTATCACCTTGCTTTCGGTAATTTCCACCCTAGCCTGCAGCTACTGGATCAAATCTTTTTGCTGACTCACTTGCATCTGACCATCCTGAACCACCAACTGTTCTTGCTCGAGATTAGTTTTGAGCATCTCTATCTTGTTTTTATTAGCCAACCTGGCCTGCTCTATTCCTACGCTCACCTGGTCTTTAGAAATCTCTGTGGTTGTGGCCAGTCTGGCTTCAAGGTTCCTAATGAGGTGATTTTTTCATTTAAGATGGTTTTTCAAAAGCCCAACTGAATATTGATTCGTCGAGGCATAAGCTCCTAATGTCCCTTCTATCTCAGTCGCGAATTGTTTATTTTTCTTGTCCTTCCCATCAGTTATGACTTTGTATTTCTTGGCTGTCGACTCCCCTTCTTGGTAAAATTCCCTCTTCACTACTGTCGTTCTCTTATTATCGAAGAAAAACTCATTCAGAAGGAGTTCTTCTATCCTTATAGGCCTCAACTCTTCATTGAAAATCCATCCTGCATCAATATTTCCTTGAGTCGACTGCAAGGGAGTAACTGATGTGATAGGTTCTCCGACCTGCTTTGCTGATTTTCCTGGAGTAGTAACCAGACTCTACTTCTTCGGAGGGTCGGGAGTATTTATTTCTGCTTTCAGACTCTTGGTTTGCTCTCCCTCGTCTTGGTGTTTTTCTTGATCGAGGTTCGCATCCTTAGAGCCTTCGACATCCTTTTGTTTGACCTCCATCGTAGCTGGACTCTCGCCCCGCAACACTGTCGGAAGACAACTGCGTCGATGTTCTTGGAACTTCAAAACATCGGCTCTCTCCTCGGGTGCCAAGGTTTGTATCCGAGCTAGAATCTCGGCATAAGACCTTGCACCTTGGAAAATGTCATCTGAGGGTGAATTCTCGTGCTCAAATCTCTTGAGCCCGCAACTAGCCAGATGATTGCTCACCACCCTCTATGGATTGTGCTTCTTGTATTCAATGGAGACCAAATTTAGGTCTTCCAGGGCTACTGCCTCGGCTTTGGCATGCCTGAAATCTAATAAAGAATATGAATTCAAATTTACAGGAAAAGGTGGCCATACCTTCTTTGAATATCCCTTAAGCTCTTTGCTTATACCACTGATTACTGTCTGCCTGGCAACCTCATGACAAGCCAGCTTGTCAGGAATGAACAATGGCAATGCATGTGGGGGGATTGAAGCCCCGAAAACTTTGAGGTATGAAAATTCTGCTTCTACATACCAGTCTGCTATGCTGCTCAAATTCGCTACTATGTTGTCTAAGATCCTGGGTGGCGGGTGACCAAAAATAGTGACATGCAAGGGAACCATCACCCAGTTGAAGATTTCATACACAAAATTAGCCTCTTTGTTTTCCCATAATTTTGCATGATAAACGTGTATGGGCTCGTCTTCTGCTGGAGTCCAAGTCCAGTTCATTAAGGGGAATGGGGTTAAAAAACAGATTGTGTCCATAATGTATGCAGACATGAATATTGAAGACGCCTTCCCATTCTCTTTCTGCGCCCGATACTCTGTGACTCGACTAGTCAAGCTATTGGAAAGCATCTTTTCCCAGTTGAAGGAACTGCCTTCGGTGACCCAAAACATTAGAGGCACCTACAGAAGGAAAAAATGTGAGGTGTCCTCTCTCTCGTATAACCTGCATGTCATAATGGCTACATATTTGTACTGCGGTTCTAAAGAAGCGATTGAATACATGTCGTGGCTATCAGCTCTGAACTTCGCAGTGTTCAAAACCCAATCTTTTATTAAAATGGACATGGTTTTATCATACTGTATGCATTCCTTCTCCTTGAACTCGTCCAAGAATTCAGCTCCATATGTGTAGTCGGACATCGTGGGCAGCTTATACATGGCTTGCAGATGTTCCGGCCTGAAAGTCCCGATGGTGACTTTCTGCTCATTCATGATGGTTCTGGTCGGTATGTCCACATGGTCTAATGCCCATCGGACCATGTCATAATATGGAAGCAATCGCGGCTTGGCCGCTACTTTGTGCATTCCGGATTGGATGACTATTTTGTACTTGTTGGTTATATCATCTTTTTCGTTGTCGCTAGAGTCGTCAGAATAGTCCACCAATTCTGCTTGTAGAACATATGAAACGAACGACCAAATCGGGACCGAATCGATACTTCGAGGCAAAGTATCAGCGATATTGTCCGAGCCTTGTCCCAAAACCTCAACATTTTCTTTGGATGCTTTTCATGGAGCCATGGCTGAAGCTTGTGTTTTAGCTCTTCTGCGATAGAAATATGTATACATACAGAAGTCAGTTTGCTCAGAGATAATGTGTTCTACGTGATATGAAAATGCATTTGTTATAATGAACTGCAGCTCTTATATATATTCAAAAAACTCGGTACCTTTCAGAACAATTCTGTCAATTCATCTTTAGAAATAATTTTTTCCATAAAAATCCCATCTTATATTCATCGATTTTCTCTATTTCCTCATTAATGTCAAAAATTTTGGCAGTTTAAAACATCAATTGGCGTATGGAAGGAATAAGACTACCTCGTAAATTGTGCAGACATCAAAATGCGGGATATGCATTGATTTATCTTAATTAATCCAATTTTACCAATGTTAATCAATGTTTCGTTACTCGTTATATAGGGGATTTTACTTTAACATTTTGAACCTCTAACACCCGAGACTGCGATGATCGATTTTGGTCAATAAAAACAAAATCGTGATTAGGGTCTTAATTAATTTCATAATTATTATATTTTCCCTATCGCGACTCGGAGCTTCGATAATAAGTTTTCGGGGGGTTAGCATGCCGAGCTGCGAAACTGCCAGATCGCGATAAATAAAAGGGATGATAAACTTGGATTTAGTAATTAATTAATTATGTGTATATCCTTATCGTGACTTCACGAGTCGGGGTTTAGACGGTGCAACTTTTGAAAAGGAAAATGCCGAGTGGCGAAATGTCGACAGGATTTTTTTACCATGGTTTAGCTTTTACCTTTAACCTCGACACGGGTTACTAAAATGAGGATTTCGTGTTCTCAGCTATTGGGGCTACGACGATGAATTTTTGGGTTTGGTGGACGCCGAGGTGAGAAACCCCGAGGATGTTTAATCATGGGTTAGGGGAAAACTTTACCCTCCTTACTGTCTTGAGTGAAAAATTAAAATGATTTCGCCGTTTCGTAAATCGGGGCGTGTGAACTACATGACTTATAGTATCCGACCTACGAGATCCCGAGGTAGAACAAAAGAGGGAACATTTTTATGAAAGGTAGGACTTGCCTCGAGAGTACAATAATTATCGTTGTTTGCGTTGATGAAGTTTCAAAGATTTTGAAACCACAAACGGAAAATACGAAAACCATCTTTCAATTTCGAGCATTAAAAAATGAAAATTGTGACAGGCTAGAAAACAAAGGTGGCTCCAACACATGCAGTGGATCACATTTGGGATGTGAAATCCATCAAAAAATTTGAAAATCGGGAGCATCTATTGGGGAAAGGTAGAATGAAAAAAATGAGAGGTAATATATTAATAATTGTAAAAAATTATATATATTTTTTTTAAATAAAAAGGGGGTGGGACCCGTTATATTGCTTTAATCAAAATACAAAAAAAGTTGTTTGGGATGCCAGTTGTCCCGCCTAAGAAGGAAACCAGGCCAGTTGGACATCCCCTGCCAAATGTCATCTTGGTCACAAAAAGAACTAAGTTTTTCATGCAGCGTCCTGCCTGAAGGAAACCAGGACCTACAGTCTTGGAAATGCGTCTAAGTATCATAAGTTCTAACTAAAAGACTGTAAAATAGATGGCTCAGAGCCAAACTGATAGCAAGATAATAAAACAAAAAACCAATTCTGGACTTCCATTGACCTGCTAGCCTGCGCACAGTTGCTGGTCCTCTGTCTGCTTCCATCCAGATGGAAATGCGTATGCTCACACGCATGTTGGACATTGGCGCCTCGGATGTGTCCTGGAGTGGGCCGTGAAGTACATATCCAGTCGTTGTTCAATCCTCGTCAACCGGAAGGTATGGTCGTCCAGCAAGCTTCTGATCTCGAAGATAAGGCTAAGGCATTCCCAATTGGTTGAGTGCTGCTGCTCTTGGCTGCTTCTTTCACTTGAATCCTTGTTGCATCCTGGTGGTTGGTCCCTCATTGCCTTCTTGAACGAGTCAGAGGGTAGCTCCTCTTCTATATAGCAGGTGGAGTATGGCGCTTCGGTGCAGTCGGCTTTGGGGGCTGCCGATATGCTAGCAGGCGAGGGCCGTCTACCCTGACTGAAGTCTGAAGGCGGGTTCCAATTCTCGAGCACGGTAAATAGTAGGTGTTCCGGTATGCTTTCTGGTGCGCCTCCTTCGAGATTCTCTTCTACCATGTACGCCATGGGTGGCGTTCGGGACCTCGCTTCCCTCCGTCTGGTGGCCATGGCGAGAGCTGCTTCAAATTTTTGTTTGCGCTTCCTCCTAGATTCCGCAGAGTGCCATGCCGCTCCCCTTCGTGGTTTTCCTCGCAGTCTTGGCATGGTGGAGGTCCGATGGGGTACCCAATTTCTCCCTCGAGAGGTCGCTCCACTTCCTAACACGAAAAGAATCCCTAGATGCGCCACCTGCGCTTGCAAATTCTTAGAGAAGCGGCGACGATTTTGCAACTTTGCTGGAGAGAGAACTGCCCAAAGCAGCTGGTTCTCTCCTCGAACGATCCGAGCAATGAAAATGAACACGAGCCAACCCTCCATGGCTATAATGGCTGATTGAATGACGCTGGCCTGTCTGGTACATCTCCCGCGAGCGAGAGGCTCTGTCGGGTTAATGCCGTTGCGCGTTTCCATGGCAGGATTAAATTGTGAGGGGAAGCTGGCCGGTTGATGTATTAATGGGGTGTCCCGGCTGGCTCCCGCGTGGCTCCCTTTCCCTACATGGCACCCCATCCGGGGAATTGTAAAAAATTATATTAATAATACATATAAAGTTTCATTTTTGTGTATATGATCATACTCATTAATATATTAATATAATTTATTTCATAAATTATAAATATTTATAATTACTTGCATATTGTACGTTATAACTAATATTTAATATTGGTGAATTATTATTTTTTTTATTCAATTGCTCTAGATTGGGATGCACTGCATTTATAAATTGCAAATAACCTTGACTGGATGAATGCATGGATTCAAAGATGTAAACAACATAATGGAGGTAGGTTATCATGGAAACGACTGTCTGAATTGGTTAGAGAAACTCGTCGTAACGGAGATGCCAATGTTATGCAGAGGGAAATTGATCTAGCATATGGTTTGAAGGATGGACATGTAAGCAATTTCACCCATTTATTCAGTTATTTTATATTATACTAATGTCACTACATGTGTACTATATTTTTTAGATACTTTCGAAGTTATATAAATATATGTTAATTTATTAATTGACAATGCATCTTTTACATATCTGACATATTGCAGTTGA
>ML799219.1:84687-95952 GCA_009831015.1 Picea engelmannii | reverse complement strand
GCATGAAGATTGTACTCAACCCATGCTCCCATTATTATGTGAAAAGACTTTCCCCACCAACCTCTTACATAGATTCAAGGATTGGTTGATAAGTCAAAGAAGGTATATGGCTTCATTTAAGGCACATTGTAGAAAAATATGAGATCTGAGAATGACCTTGGAGATAGAGTTCTATTGATAGTTATTATTATGGTAATATTAATATTAAAATTGCAGCCTAAAATAATTTTTTAATTTTTTATATAAATTAATAAAAAAAACCATCCTTTGTCAAACATTTCTCCTAATTGCATACGTATCCCACTTGGTGGCTAAATATCCCCTTTGAAGGATGCATGTAATGGTTTAAGACCCCATTTTATCCCATGAGCCCTCAAATAATCATTTAGTTGATATGTCTCTTCTTTTCACTACTTTACCATGGTCAAGACACCAAGATCCATCCTTGGTATGGAAAAACTACTATAGGCACCCATATCCCATTTTGAGATCAAAGATCCTTTTTGGAGGTCATATGTGGTGATTTGAGTCCATGTTCATGGACAATATCCTTAAAATATTTATATATGACTTGATTCCCTTTATTTTCTCTCTTTGTCATGGTTATGACCCCTAGACCTATCCTTGGTGCATGAAACCACCTAACATCACACATATTCCAAATGGAGGCCAAATATCCCCTTGAAAGAAACTTTGTAGTGGTTCAAGGACATGTGCATGTTTCATGAGCATTAAAAGTTTCATTTAGATCTTAAGACCCTTTATTTTCTCGCATGACCATGGTCATAGTATCCAAATCCATCCAATGCATCTAAAGTTTTCTAATATTTCCCAAATCGCATTCATATGTTAAATATTATAATCCCTAAAATACTAATTTAGATCATACAACCCTTCTTTTCCTTCATTGACCATGGTCAAAGCCTTGAGACCCATGCTTGGTATGCAAATTCTCTTAATGATGCCTATATCCCACCAAGAGGCCAATGATTTGCGTTTGTATGGTGTTTTGAGTCTTTTTTCATGGACTAGGGCCCTAGAAGCTTCATTTGCAGCCAAATTTGTGAGATCCATATCTTTTATGTAAAGCCTCCTAAAAGTACCAATATCGCGCTCAAGGAAAAAGTTAATTTCTAAAAGTTTTTTTTTAGTTGTTTGAAGATTATTTCATGTCCCATAAGACTAGTTACACTCATTTATCGATTAAGGAACTTATTTTCATCCCTTAATCATGGTTAGGGCCCAAAGACCCATCCTGACTATACAAAAACTCCTAATGGAAACCCTTTCTCATTCATTTGAAAAATATCCCCTTTAAAGGTATGATGTTGTAGTTAAAGGCCTTGATCATACTTTATGGATTAAGCACCCTATTTTCATCACCTAATCATGGTCAAGGCCCCAACATAAATCCCTACTACACAAAAAATCCTAATGGAAACTTCATCCAACCTGTATGCAAAAGATCCCCTTTAAATGTCTCATTTTGTAGTTCATGGCTTTAATCATGGCCTATTAACCCAATAATATTTTTTCAAGGCCTAATTCCTTGGATTTATCCCCCAACCATGGTTAAATCCTTCATAGCCATCTTTGATACACAAAATATTATAACAATACCCATATCTCACTCAAAGGTTCATGATTCCCTATAGCCAACATGTTATGTGGTTTAGGACATTGATTATGTCCCTTAATCCCTAAAGGATTCATAAATGACCCAAGGGCCTTATTTTACTCACTTGACCATGGATAATTACTTAATGCACATGTCCCTAGTGAAAAATATTTCATAATGGTACACATATTCAACTTGGAGGCCAAATATTTCCTCTAAAGGGATTATGTTGAAGGTGGTGTTCATGGATATTGAGCCTTACAAATCCATTTATGGAATAAGGCCCTTATTGTCCTCCCTCCCTTTGTTATGGTAAAGTCCTTGAGACCCATTCCTACTATGAAAAAACTCATTATGATACCCATATCCTACTTATATGACAAAGATTCACTTTAAAGGAACTATGTTGTAGTTTGAGGCCTTGATCATGGCCTATTAGATCAAGAATATTAACTTAGGTCCTAATTCCCTCGACTTCTGACCCAACCATGCTCAAGGATCTAGTACCCATCCCTAATGCATAAAAAATTCTAATGGCATACACATACCATTGCAATGATAATCATATCTTATATAGGGCATGTTTTGTGGTTTGTGGCCTTGTCGATGGCCTTTGTAGGTCCCCGAAAGATTCATTTAGAGCCTAAGGGATTTATTGTCCTCTCATGCACATTATCAAGGCATTGAGACCTATCACCATTATCCAAGGAATTATAGGAGAAACCATGTTCCACTTGGAGGATATGGTAATATTAATATTAAAATTGCAGCCTAATATATATATATGTGTGTGTGTGTGTGTGTGTGTGTGTGTGTGTGTGTGTGTGTGTGTGTGTGTATATTTTAAATAAATATTACTCACCGAGAATGAGAAATTTTAACTCACTGATTCAATGATATGTTTCAAGCCCTATATTAAAGGCTTTTTAGCATGTAACAAGTTACCCCATTACCTTCCTTAGCATCAGTGTTTCTGGCTTTCTTCATGGTTACCGATGTAGACTATTTCATTTTACTTGTAGAGGCCACCTTAAAATACGCACAGCCTTCAGCCCTACCCTTGCAGAGCTAGTAAGTCAATCAGAGCAAGTCTGAGTTGAGGGACAAGGCAGTGTTGCATTGCAGAGCTAGTAAGTCTAGCAGAGAAAGTCTGAGCCGAGGGACAAGGCGGTGCCACTATCCAGCACTTTCGATACTGAGGCGGCCACCTTGCAATGACAAGCACTTCAGTGGCTCCTTGTAAATATTTTGATATATTTATTTTTTAAATGAATATTAAATTATGACAAATGCATAAATAAAATTAGCATACACGAGGGAAAATTAAGTCCCTCAACATTGCTCCACCAATAGATAATTAAATTTATAAATTTAAAATATTTTTAAATTTGATAAAAAATAATTTAATAAAATTATTCACAAAACATTGGGAAGCTAATATAAAAGAATGCATAAAACAATACAAAATGCACTATTTAATATAGAAAAATGCACCTATTATTAATGTAAGGTGAAAGCATGTTGACTGCTACGCGATTGCTATAGTCCCTTGCCCAGGCAAGGACTAATAAGGCTGGTAATAAGCATTCCACTACATAGTATTTATGATAATTTAATAAGGTGGGAAATAAGCACTCTAACTACATAGTATTTAATGATTTGTATGTATTGGTGTGCACATCTAAAGTTATTTTAGTTTTGATAATGGGTGCTTAGTGTTAAGAATTTAATAGTACATTGATAATGAGTTTTCTATACTTCTAGGGATAATAATTGTTTTTTATTAGTTCTGTTATGGTCAACGACACCAAAAACCTTAAACTATATTCTTCTAGTAGTTTGACACTTCATTTGATCAGATTGTGAAATTAAGTGCAAACATGTCCCACAAGGAAAAGTATGGTCTTTGTTTGGAGTGTTGCTTCATTTGCTTTCATGATTTGACATTAGAATGTCATCATTGTCACATACTTTTTGATTTCTAAGAGTAGTCTTGCTTCAATTCATAGGATAAGTGTCAATGAAGTTGTGCTCATTATATGCACAAACAATGCTTGAAATATTGGGAATGTTGTGAATTTTTTTACCAAAATGTTTCATAATTAGGATGACAGATCATAGTGATAAGAAAAGGTTACAATAGTCCTAATCATAAATGCAATGATTTCGTCATTTTTGTTATCAATGTATGCTCGAATTTAACACTTCACTTACCATTTTTATCATGCTTGTAATCACAATGTTCGAGGCTAGATAGTAAATGATCTTAGGAACTTGTTTGTATAATTTACATCATAGTTTGAACAACACCATGTGGTATTTTGTTGATAACAATAATGTATACATCATTAATGAGTTGTCGCAAGTATTTAACACCAAGTTTGAAAAGAAGCAAGAAAACCCCATAATGGCATATGTATGTGCTCACATGTGTTACTTGTATTTATGATGGTCTCTCCTAGCACATTGAATTATCTTGGTCATTCTGAATCCTTGTGAACAAACAAACAAAATCAATTACTCTATTTTATTTCTTCCTCCATATGTGTATTTACGCTAGGTACTATGAATTACAAGGAACCTTTATACTTGGGAAGAATAACAAATCATGGTTCAAAGAAGTTTGTCCTCATGCCTTTTTAGTATGCGCATTCCCCTAGTTATTACTTTACTAATTCATGTCTCACCTCTTCTTGTCAACTAAATTTGATTGTGATGCATCAGAGACCTGATCATAAGATACTTGTTATTTTCACACACTGATCTGTAAATGAGGGACTTATATCCCACTCAGTTCACCATCACAGATACCTTGCGAAATAAATGTCTATTATCTATTCTCAAATTTATACATATATAGCAGTGTTCATAATGGCTACAAGGCCTCTATTCTTTGGTGTAAAATACACATAACAAACTAATTGACAATGCCAGCAAAAGGAAAGACTCGACAATCACTCTGTCTCTTAGAACTAAGACTTTATTGCAACTCCTTTGCATGTGGATGCCCAACTAAGCTAAAATATATCAAGGTGATCAAGCTAAGATATGGTCTTGGTTTAGTGTGTGTGTTCAATTATAATTAATGTGCTCTAGCTCTAGTCCAATTACTTCATATACACCACATACAAGATGGCAATTTCTTAATTCACTTAACACCATTTATTAAATCATATGTGAAGAATTTATTCTAATGACATGGGAGAGGAAAACAAGTCCATAAAATCCAACTTTGTGAACCTAGGAGCACCCACACAATATTAACCCATAAGATGACAAACAAGGAATAAAGGAATTACATAATTGTGGTTCAAATTTAGTGGCATGAATTACCAGATCTCTCTAGCAAAATGTTAAGCAGGCTTTCCAACACCTCACATGCCTAGAAATTGAATTTTATGACCTTAGGGGATCAATGATAGTCTGATGCCACATTAATACAACCTATATAGCCTATGTATGGTATTCAAGGAACATGGAATGACCTATGTGTAGCCATGGGCAAGTAAATAACTTGTTGTGTCTTCCCTCAACAATCAATAAGCTTGACAAACAAAATTAGAAACCCTCTAGAATAGTACAATAGCTATTTAACGAAATCCATAGATCTCTAACCTCGTAATAAAATCAACGGTGGTGAATAGAGAGTTGTTGAAAATATTCAATGGCTAAAGAATAATTAAATTATGGAATAAATCTATAGAGCTACAATAGAGATTGAATTCTCCCACCATTAAAGTAACCAAGAAACCGTTGAAAAACAAAGTATTAATAGGAAAATGAATTTTTGAGAAAAGATAACATAAATACAACTGAGAATTCTTTACTTTAGCTATGAATTTAACATAAGAAACATATTAAGCATAATAAATAACAACAATAACTCATATACACTATTTTCTCCTTGCAATTCTTAATTTCCACCATTAATACACTCATAGAAGCACATTAAACAAAAATGAGAGAAGTGTAATTCACACGTAGAATTTGCACAACAATAAAATCAAACACACCATAAACACAAATATTTTACCCTAGAAACCCAAATGGAAAACCATCATTCTAATGATTGTGCAGTTCTCATTTTTGCAATCTCTAGTTAAAATGTAGTTCATGGCTCTTTGTGCATCCTCACCTATTTAGCCAAAAGACCCTTTGAGATTCAAGTTACAATAAGATATAAGAGCGCTAGGAGTTAATGGGAAGGCCAAGAGACTGAACTTAGAGTTCTCTCTCTCTCTCTCTCTCTCTCTCTCTCTCTCTCTCTCTCTCTCTCTCTCATTTTCATTTTTCTATTATATTTAATTCTTTTTTTTCCTCTCTCGGTCTCATTTAAATTTTTTAACACTTGCGTTGTCCTTTATAATTGATCTAACCTTAATTAATTACTGAATTACATTAGAAAGTACTAAGTATTACAATAATTTTCTTGTTTAGATCCATTTTGGATAACACACACAATAAGAATGGCACCAACATAAAACATTCAAAGCTCTTTCAAATAAGCAAGGAAACACATTCAATCAAACTATCATAATTTAAAGAAGGGAACTTTGACAAGGATTTCTTAAGGAAGAAGGATAGGGAAAACATGGAATCATAATGTCCACAAAGAAATCAAAAGATCCTTGGTGGTTATCAATTCAAACCTCAATTTCAAAGTATAGATCAAAACCATTAAGTCATAAGCATTTAAAAATGTATGTGCAATAATCATATAAATTAGTGAGAAAAGTCCAAAGGTTGTTATGAATTTGTTTGATAAGCATAAATACATTCATTTCTCCATGCATATGACTAAAAATCCCTAAGAGAAACGATTCATCAACCATTCATAATGAGTAAAGGAAAATATTTTCATCAAAGCATCATAATATCAAAAAAGATATTTTGGTAAGACCCTTCCAAAAAGGAGGATGTTTGAAAGCACTACATATATTGTTGCACAAATAATCCAAAGGATTCTCATATGCTTAAAACCAAGCTCATGATCTAGGTGAACTCAAAGTACAATTCAAACAATCATTATTTCATAAGAACTCAGCCACAAAAATAATATCATTGATCAAAATAATACCATTGTCATAAGCACTTAGACATTCAACTAATTTTGTAGTCTTCACTAAGATATCTCTTAATGTGAAATTTTTAGTCATTGTTTAACTTCGCATGCTTTAGGAACAAACCAATCACTAAATACTCATTCAATTGAGATCTATTTTCATTCAAGAAGAAATATCAAATAAGGATTAGGTGATAGCCTATCCGATCATAGAAGCAATATGAAAGAAAACGAAAGTAAGGATCAACTTTATTGCCAACCAAGAGCTCAGTGAAATAGAAAGATCCATGACATAGGGACTCAAAATGAATTATTTATGTAGATCCAAATAATTAAGGAGATCACCCATTACGAACACAAGAAAGTAGTAACGTAGAGTCATTCAAGCAAAGACACTAAGAGAATAGTAAGTTCAATTGGGTGAACCACTCAATAATCCACCCTTGACATTCATGGACAAACAAGTCAGGAAAACCATTCAAAGAAATTTAAATCATCTCAAAGCATTGATTGCATCAAAATAATAAGTTATGAAGAATAGTGAGCTTCCATCAATGAGTATTAAAAAATTTATTTTTTTGGGTAGGACTGGGGGGGAGGTGGTAGGCCGTAGGACTTGGGCCTAGTTGAGGCCTCAATAGATCCCACTCATTCTCTGAAAATTTTCCAACTATATATAATATGTATGATGTCTCCTCCATGCAATCCACTGGCATATTTCATAATATCGAGTATATAAACATGGCTATATGGACCAAATGCCAAGGCATACTGCATGTGATGCACCTTCCTACACTAGTCTAGGACTTCAATATAGTTACGGGATAGAGGGGGATACTCTCAATATTTCCTAAGGAAAGAGTCCTTTTTTTTTACCCAAGGACAACCTATTGAACAAATGAAGCTTAGATTGGATTTATAGTAGAGAAAAATGGTGCATGGAGTCAGTCTTTGTTATTGATTTTGAATAGGAATAGTATGTTGAATTTTAGTTGGAAGGAAATTCAAAAAAGGGTCAACCAGTAGAGGGGTTTAACAAGATTCAGTCATAGGAATTATCTTCTAAATTGTAGGTGCTATAATCTAGTTTGACTTGGCAAATAACGTAGAAAAGAACAAATATGGGAAAATAAGGAGGTAGAACTACTTTCCTAGTACATATTCATCAAATAGAAAACCCTTGTTTTCCTTTGTTACATAGGAT
Organism: Picea engelmannii; assembly: GCA_009831015.1. NCBI lineage: Eukaryota > Viridiplantae > Streptophyta > Pinopsida > Pinales > Pinaceae > Picea > Picea engelmannii. Next base: position 88,068 of record ML799219.1, on the reverse strand, counting down.
TATTTGGAATGTATGATAAATACATTGAAAACTACATGATAAATCACAATCATAGCAAAACAAATAAAAAGTATACTATGTTCAATATATCCAATTTAACAAGTGAATTTTTACCATTCCAAATGGCATAGGTTGAAGTAGGTCTTTGTTGAGGGGCCAAACCATTTGATGGTTTCCATCCTAATCTTAAACCTAAAGGTGCATACATAATGCATTGAAGTTGAGGGATATGTGGGACAACATTGGGAGTAGGTGCATAATTCATAGCTAGATATCCACCAGGTGTTATAGCAAGATTTGCCTCACCATTGTTATCTTGCATAGAGGGCCTTTTTCCATTTCTCTATGCAGGCTTATTATCCCGTTTTGAGGAATCCAGAGCTAAAAATACACATTTTTCCACATATATGTGTCCTATCAGCTATACAACAAGTGTGTACGCAGGCTTGTCCACTACATCCTGCATACATCGGGATTTGTGCCAGAAAATACAAAAATGGAGTCGGGTTTCCATGTCACGACAAGAGATCTCTGATCCTTGGCCTTCCATATACTGGAAATGTTCTGACTCATCCCTTCAGTTTCATTTTAAAGGCTATAAGAACACAATTTAGAGCTATGGAAAAGAGGAGAAAGCATTCAATTTTGAGAGCAAAGTTACTCTGGAGAAATTACTTCATATTGAGTCTGCATCCCTTTGTCCCTCAAGTTTGAACACAGTGTTTAGCTCCCAATATCTTTCCCTATTCTTGAGAGAACCTCATTGTCTCTCTCATTCGAGCTTACCTTTGGTGGAGGAGTGAAGTGGTGGAGGCCCAATTGGAAGGAACTTGGTTTCTTGTTTTTGAACCATGCTGACACAGAATTTTGTAATGTTATCACTTTTGTTGATCAATTATTAATAGAAATACTCCTTTCTCGTCCTATTGGTATCGTGCAAATATTTGATTATTATCCATGGGCATGTTTGTAATGTTTATTAATGGATTATGTTATCTGATGTGCTAATCCCTTTTATATTATCACTATATACTTGCTCTATTTGTTTGTTAAGAACTTCTTGCAAGTATAAAGCTTTGGCTCGAAGTGCTCAATGGTGGAACATCATCGAATGTTGGATTGAGGTAGGCCTCTATCTTTTCCTGAACATTAGTTTATATAACATATGATGGAATTGAGTTGATTTCTGTAGTCATACATGTATGTTGTGGTTTACCCTTGGCCATAGAGAGTTTTTCCCTCATAATAGAAATGATGACTCCACTGGGGATAAATCTTCCGTCTAAGGGTTGAAGTATTTTTCTTCTTGCATTTCTCTTTTTCCTTTGTGTTTCTTGTCATATCACTACTTGACAGATTTTATTCACTCTGAGTTTGAGTTTCCAGCCTTTTTTCTCTTGCCTGGCCTTGTTTTAAATCCTGTACGCCCCTTTTTTCCTTACAGTTGTATACACACGCATCCTTCCTCTTTGAAAGATGCGTATATTTGAATTGTTCTCCTAAACAATTGTGTATACCACTTTTCTTGGCTTGTTTTCTTGGTTTAGTGATTGTTGGGTGAGATTTGATGTGTGTTGAGGTTTTTTAGGTCTCTGTAGTGCCTGTTGAGCTTCTCTGCGTTGACAGGAAGCCTGTTGGGAGTTGAATTTATGGGCATCATCTTTCTCATTGTTTTTCACTTTTGATTTGTCCTTGAGCCCTGGGTTGTTTGCTTGGCTTCTTGACTTTCTACTTGAATCATTTTGTTTATACCTAGTAGAATTCTTTATATTAGGTTGCTTTTCAGTCCATGCATTTTCTCTTTGATATATTGAAAATACAAAAATATAGGCATTTTGCATTGGTTAACACTTTTGTCTTTGAACCTTTATCATTAGTTTAGTACATTTAGAGAAAGATTGCATTGTATTTCTGAACTGCGGAATTGAAATCGAAAATTGCACTGTTTTTTTTAGCATATCATTCATTGAAAAGTTAAAGATAGACTTTGCATTATATTTATTGTTATCCTCTTGCAGAGCTAGAACATCATGAGTTTCACTTCCGTACCCTTTTGAGTAATCACAACCAATAAAATTTATGCTTTAAACTAAAATTGATTAGACACGATTTTATTTTTAGGGTGCACAAACTAGTCTAGGATTTAGTGCCTTGGGATAGGATTTTGTGAGTAAACTTCTCTAAGGCAATTAAATCAACATGTGTGTCTAAGACAGGGATTTGAAAATTCCATTGTATAATTAGTAATATCAGGAGGCTCCGCTCACACCAGATTTAATCATGAGGTCACGTGAATTTAGTTGAAGGGATAACCCTGTTGGAAGATTGGTTTTTGTCATTGATGTCAACCCTAGTCATGGGTTTTGGACTGCAAGATTGATGAAGGTATTTGGACATGAAGGAAAATGCACATGCAGATACAACACCCATGGATGGATAGTATACATCATGCTTCTTCCGGTGGTATGTGGCACATAACGTGGATCCTCGTGGTTGAGGAGAAATGAATTGTTGAAGATGAAAAAGTGAATTGAAGAAGGAAGTACATGTAGGCCCTGAAAATAATTAAAGAAAAGAATTACAAAAAAAGAAAGTGTCAGGTCGGCCCTAATGTTAAAAGGAAGTGACATAAATGGTAAAAATAAACTTCATTATACATTCATTTGATACAAGTCGAATTTCAAAAGGAATAAGAAGTAAAAGAAGGCCGGATTTCAAGGGAGGATGAAGTCTTTTGGTGATGTGTTCTAAGGTATGTTATTTTCAGGTCATCTTACCATTTTTGCTATAAAATTTTTTTCTAGAACGATTCAGAAGTGAAATCACTATGGTATTGAGAAGACATATCAAGGTACCTATGGTAAAAATTTCAGCTCTTGATTCGCTATAATTATGGAGATACACTATGTGGAAGATAGGGTTTGTGACTAGTCCTGAAGCTAGTCAATAAACAAGTGTTCTGAGTAAAATAGTCATAACTTCTTCATACAAAATCCAAATTAAGTGGGACCACTTCCATTGGAAAGAGTACAGACTTTAGTTTCTTTTGTGTGAGTTTCAGAATTGGATGTTAAATATTGAGTGTGGGGCATTTTGTACAAGTTGGGTCTTCTTAACAGACCAGAATTGAATAAAGTCTACCATTCTTTCTATAACCTCTTTTTGGGGAGGATTCAAGGAGTGAAAATTGGAGGATTTTCAAAGAATACATTGAGTAATATTATCTATAGTATTAGATTACTCCAAGAATTGAAGAATTTCATAAATTGAATAAGTCTCAGGAAGCATTATCAGGTTCTATGTGATGATTGGTTGATGGTGATGATTTAATGTAAAGTTTTATTATCTCTCATATATTCTTGGGTGGAAGGAAGGGGCAAG
>ML799219.1:47420-82936 GCA_009831015.1 Picea engelmannii | reverse complement strand
TGAATGGTGCATAGACAGTGGATGTTCTTCACACATGATCGGGGATCAAGACAAATTCATCAGCTTGGAGAGAAAGGATGGAAATGTTGCATTTGGAGATGACTCATCTGCCAAAATACTTGGAGAAGGTGTAGTAGAGCTTGGAATAAAAAATGTAAAAGCAAAGAATGTTCTATTGGTTGAAGACTTGAATCATAATCTACTCAGTTTTAGTAAAATGTGTGATCAAGGATACACTCTTACATTGGACTCCAAAAAATGTAAAATCAAAGAAAATAACTCAGGAAGATTGGTTGCAACTGCAACAAGAAGACTGAACAACATATACATCCTAGACATGAAGAAGAGAGAGAAGACAAAAGCCACACAAAACGATTCCAAGGAAGAAAAAGTCCCAAAGACCAAAAATAAGAATGAAGTATTATTGAGTGCCACATGTTTAGGGGGAGCAACCCCAAAGAAGAAGGTTACCTTTTTCCATTAAACTCAGGGGGAGAAGCCATACCCTTTGTCATTGATGTCAAAGGGGGAGAGAAATTGGGATCATGATGATAGGGGAAGCATAAGTGTTTCCATCAATGACAAAGGGGGAGATTGTTGGAAGTTTGGTTGTTTTCATTGATGTCAACCCTAGTCATGGGTTTTGGACCACAAGATTGATGAAGGTATTTGGACATGAAGGAAAATGCACATGCAGATACAACACCCATGGATGGATAGTATACATAATGTTGCTTCTGATGGTATGTGGCACGTCACGTGGATCCTCATGGTTGAGGATAAATGAAGTTTTGAAGATGACAAAGTGAATTGAAGAAGGAAGTACATGTAGGCCCTGAAATAATTAAAGAAAAGAATTACAAAATAAGAAAGCATTAGGTCGACCTTAATGTTAAAAGGAAGTGACATAAATGGTATAAATAAACATCATTATACATTCATTTGATACAATTCGAATTTCAGAGGGAATAAGAAGTAAAAGAAGGTTGGATTTCAAGGGAGGATGAAGTCTTTTGGTGATGTGTTCTAAGGTATGTTATTTTCAGGTCATCTTACCATTTTTTCTATAACTCATTTTATAGATCGATTCAGATGGTGAAATTGCTATGGTATTGAGAATACATATCAAGGTACCTCTGGTAAAAATTTCATCTCTTTATTCGCTATAATTATGGAGATACACTCTGTGGAAGATAGGGTTTGTGACCAGTCCTGAAGCTACTCAATAAACAGCTGTTCCGGGTAAAACAGTCATAAATTCTTCATACAAAATCCAAATGAAGTGGGACCACTTCCATTGGAAAGAGTATGGAATTTGTTTTCTTTTGTGTGATTTTTAGAATTGGATGTTAAATATTGAGTTTGGGGCATGTTTTACAAGTTGGGTCTTCTTAACAGACCAGAATTGAATAAAGTCTACCATTCTTTCTATAACCTATTTTTGGGGAGGATTCAAGGAGTGAAAATTGGAGGAGTTTCAGAGAGTACATTGAGTAATATTATCTACAGGATTAGAATACTCCAAGAATTGAAGAATTGCAGAAATTGAAGAAGTCTTAGGAAGCATTATCAGATTCTATGTGATGATTGGTTGATGGTGATGATTTAATGTAAAGTTTTATTATCTCTCATATGTTCTTGGGTGGAAGGAAGGGGCAAGGATGGAGAGTTCAAATCTCTCTTGATATTGGAGGATTGTATCTTCTTCTTGGAATTTTATCCCTACCTTTACATTTGGAGGCTGTAGCTACCTTTGGAATTCATTACTTCCCTTGAACAAAAACTATTGATTATTTCTCATATATCGTGCATGGTGTATTGTGGTGTATTGGTGTAACTCTTATACTATTGTTCATTTCTCATTGGATATAATTGAATGGTTTAAGTATAAGTTGAAAAAGGTTTTTAAATTGTACTTGATACTGAGTCACCCCCCTCTCAGTATCAACAAACCCCTGGATACTTGCCTAGCGTCAAAGATATTTCTATGGATTTATTAGTATTTGGGGATCTTTCTAGTGCCCATACCTCTGTGAGAGGCAATGATTTCAAGGTTTTAGGCTTTTCTATGTTGCCCATATGGTGATCCAAACTTACAACTCCTTTCATGTGCATCGGTTATATAGTGGTTTATTAGTTTCTTGACTTAGGTATCTCATAGGTTACTTGCAGGGGTTATTCTGCTTGTATCCTGAGTCAGATAGAGGTCGGACAATACACAACCTTTATGGAGGATTACCTCTTTGGGTGATCTGACCGACTGGTTGTTAAGCCCATGAGGGCCTCTATAACTGATTTTGTTACCTCCAAACTTTAGCGGGTAGTCTTAGGTCCCTCTTGGATGAGACATACCTTCTTTAGCGAGGGAAGCCACTCAACCACTTTAGCCCATTTGCATGCATATTCATCGCTCGAATTTGTTTGGTATGCTCTTTGACTACTAGTTGACCTTAGGAGTGTTTATTGGGTTTCACCATCATGAATAGTGGAGTTTATTTTTCTCCCTCATTTGTTGCTACCTACCCCATGATGCCTACTCATTTCATGGGGACAAATCCTTCCACTCTTTACAACAGTATGCAGAATTACAACACTCGTTCTACACCTTAGGTCGTCGGTAATTTTTCTATTGATATGACTTTACCCATGCAATCCTCTCCCTAATCTACGTATATGAATCCTATCATGGGACCTGGGGGCATCATGGCTCCGATGCCTACTTCTTCATTTGATGTGAGTCATGTTCCCATGGGAGGTTGGAACCTTCCTCCTTTTGAATCCCATGGTAGCTATGCTCTTCTAGGAGCCAGTGCCCATATGGGTTCCTTTCCCACTTATCATGCACCACCCACGCATTAGTCATCTGCCATGTCATTTCCTTCAAACATTTTTCCCATGACAGGCCCTCCAATGCCTCCGGGTATTTCATATGGGGAAAATCAATTTTACAATTCGGCTTACCCTCTCTATGGGACCCCCTCGCAAGGGGGAAACATATATCCTCACTCAAATAGTTCTTATCCAATCTTGGTCTCTTCACAGACCTCAATGATGATACCCGCCCAAAGTTCTTCAGATCATTTTAGCACAAGCTATCACCCTTCTGGGCAGGGACAGGGAGTACACCAGGATCCTTCCTGGCTTGCAATTTTTCAGAATCAATCTCTCCTCGAACCATGGAATCAAATTCCACAATTTATAGCTAGCCCAGTCACTGTTATTCACACTAGTGCTCCGTCACCAACCTCTTCCAATCATGTCGTAGACGAGTAGACTTTTTCTACAAATTATGTCAACAAATCGCTCCCAACCTCTACCAATAATGTTGGGGGCACCACCATTTTGACTCTGAATCATATCCATGTCACATCTCCAACCTCTATTCATCATTCAGGAGACGACTTTCTTTCCCCTGCTAGTTACATCAAGAAGATGAGTCATCTCAGACGTAACCCTAAATTTCTTTGCAGGACTTGTGAAGGAAATCACCTTACTCACTTGTGTCCGGTTACTGTCGAGATATCAGAAGCATGGGGCTCACCCAAGAGCCCTTAAAATTCTGATGCATCCCTGGTTTCTTCTCACACTACTCCTCCCTTTATCGCCTCGGTGATCCCACCATTGTGATCCCCTCCCAAACTCACCTCCTTTTTTGAAGGTGAAGCATCTCTTGGCCCCGTTACTACGCATCTTCTTCAACCTATAATTGAAGAAGTGGCCACACCAGTGCAATCTCTGGTCAACGCTACTCTCCTTGAAGAGAGTAGTGCACCTCTTAGTCATTTCATCAACATTCTTAATCCCACTCCTTCTGAATGAGAGAGATTTATTCTTCCCCCGAATGTTCTCTCTCCAAGTCCTGATGAGGTTCCCTTCGATTGGGATGACCTAATGGGACATCCCATACCCCCACCTATGTCTTTTCCATTAAGATACATTATTCAAACTATCATGAAAACCATATCCTCCATTAGCACCTTCTCCTCCTTGACTTGGAGAACTTTGGGTTTTCCCAAGATTTTGTCAACTATCCGTGAGATACTGACTTTCCACAGAAGACCGAGATGGGGGCCTTGGCCTCCCCCTTTACATGTTGATTAAGAATCCGCAAAACGAGTCTTAGTTAAGCTCTTTTCCGACTCATATAAAAATTGAAAAGATTGCCGAATGATTTTTCCCTTTCACACTCATTAAATTGGATTGGAAAGGTCATGAGTCTTAGTTAAGCTCTTTTTTGAATCATTATCAAGAATAGAAAAGATCATTGAGTGAAATTGTCTTTTTCACACTCATAAATTGGATTTGAAAAGATGTCTATTTGGCACAAGTTTACCCCTTTTTCACACCAAGTAGACTAAAAGACATATAAAAGGATATTTTTTGGCGTTAAGTTGTGATTGCATCTCATGCCCTTGCTTGCAGTATTGAGCCTTTAGTCAGTTCTCGCTTTGCGTTATAAATCGTTGCCTAAGCAGTTTTTCATCCTCAACCAAGTAGAGCCTTTTTTATATCCTTTTCAATTTGACACCCTATACCCTGGAGGAAACATCACCTCGAGTGTCCATATCTCGTATGCATTTTCCTACATTAAGCATAGGTACATTCCATTGTTGGAACTAGTTTTTCTTACTTGCGACACTCGTTTCCTCCTCTGTATCATAGCATTCATTTGTTATCAAAAAAAAAAAAAGACGGGCAGGAAGGGAGTACTTTATTGTAATTGGTAGCAGTCGTGTCGCCTTTGAATAGAGCACAAAATTACTGAGTCCTTGTGTCATCATAATTTTAGGTTTAGCATGGCCTTAGGAAGTTGATCTCATTAAAAAGTTTTCTCTACCGATCAATTATTCTTCTAGTCCCAATAGAGAACGTCATTGATGCCTCCTACATCTAATTGTCACATAATTTGAGTTTATGCTGCCGGAATCCACCATATGTCTCATGCTCTTGTTCAAAGGAGGTCTATCAACCTGCGTCGTCCACTCCTCAGAAATCTTGACTTTGCATGTCGTCCATACCCTTAGTTTGTCTCAGAATCACATGATACTATAGTCTTATCATGAACCTTGGCCCTACTTTCATCATTGGTAAGTCACCTTGAACCTAGCAATCGACATTTCATCATTGGTCATTGACTAGGTGGTTTCCCTTGTGTTTGACGGCAAGACATCTATTCACACTTTGGGATTTGTGCAGTGTCTTGGATGCCATTAGCCTTATTGGTGGTTTCCTCACCTTTGTTAGCATTTTTTCATTATTAATTGTTATTCAGAGGGTATTTTTTGTATACCACTTGCACTTGGTACATGTGAAAAATGCATAGGGTCGTTAGTTCGTGAACATGTTCTTCATCCAATCTCCACCAAATCATGAAGCTCCTACTTTTTTCCTCATGTTGAATGATGAGAGATGCTTTAATGCTCTCCTTTCAGCGGGTCTCTTTCCATCGACTTTAGCCCATTTATTCTGGATATGGGACCTAGAGTTTTATGAGTACCTTGAGGCTTGCAGTCATTAGTGGCAGGCTCTCTCGCCATTGACAGATGGGAATACATCAATGTTTCATGATCAATGGATTTCTAAAGTGTTCAATACCAACTCCTTTATTCACACTTGTAGAAATGTACTCGGTGCCTTGATACCTACTTTCATTATTGGTAGGTTGTCTAGTAGGTTATCTCTCGTTTGTTAATAGTATACCTCAATGACCGGTAATCAAACAATGTCTCATTATGTTCGACCTCATCTCCTTTATTCACATGATGTAGACTTGCACCTTGGCAGATAGTGTAGAAGACTTGAAGACATCACTATGTGGTCGCAACTTTCCTGAGCTATTTCTTCACTTTCATTGGACCAACACCTATTTGAATTTAGTGATCATTGGAGATTAGATTGTACTCGTTGGTATAAAGATATATTCAGAATGGTTTTGAGACTGGTTTCAGCGGGCCTTGTTAGTCACTATGATAGTTTTGGGCATATAAACACATTTGTATTTTCCTATTCATGGCCATGAACACTTGATTGGTATATTTTCCACATGGACCTGCATTTTATTCTTGGCAGCCATGTATGCAAAGTCAGTACAAAATATAATGAGAAATTAAGTTCGTCCATCTAGTTCTCTACCACTCCACTCCTGGGTTATTTATAATGTATTTCGGCCATCGTAGATATTCCTCTAATCTCACACCTTAGGGGGCATCTGTTATAGAAATATTTTCCTCACCATTTCTATCTTGCATAGAGGGCCTTTTTCCATTTCCCTATGTAGGCTTATTATCCCTTTTTGAGGAATCAAGAGCTAAAAATACACATTTTTTCACATATACGCGGCCTATCAGCTATACAGCAAGCGTATACGCAAGCTACTCCACTACAAACCATGTACATTGGGATTTGTGCCAGAAAATACAAAAATGGAGTCGGTTTTCCATGTCACGACAAGACATCTCTAATCCTTGGCCTTCCATATACTGGAAATGTTCCGACTCGGCCCTTCAGTTGCATTTTGAAGGCTATAAGAACACAATTTTGAGCTATGGAAAAGAGGAGAAAGCATTCAAATTTGAGAGAAAAGTTACTCTAGAGAAATTACTTCATATTGAGTCTGCATCCCTTTTTCCCTCAAGTCTGAACATAGTGTTCAACCCCCAAGCTCTTTCCCTATTGTTGAGACAACCTCATTGTCTCTCTCATTCGAGTGACAACCTCATTGTCTCTCTCATTCGAGCTTGCCTTTGGTGGAGGAGTGAAGTGGTGGAGGCCCAGTTGGAAGGAACTTGGTTTCTTGGTTTCAAACCATGCCAACATGAAAGTCTGTAATGTTGTCACTTATGTTGATAAATTATTAATAGAAATACTCCTTTCCCATCCTATCGGTATCGTGCAAATATTTGAATATTATCCATGGGCATGTTTGTAATGTTTATTAATGGATTATGTTATCTGATGTGATAATCCCTTTTATATTATCACTATATACTTTCTCTATGTGTTTGTTAAGAACGTCTTGCAGGTATAAAGCTTTGGGTCGAAGTGGTCAATGATGGAACATCATCGAACGTTGGAGCGAGGTAGGCCTCTATCTTGTCCTGCACATTAGTTTATATAACATATGATGGAATTGAGTTGATTTCTGCAGTCATACCTGTCTGTTGTGGTTTACCCTTGGCCATAGCGAGTTTTTCCCTCATAATAACATGAAAATAAGTTGCTCCAAGTCTAGAAAGGGTTGTCATTGGCTGGGGACAATGGGCTTGCAACTACATGTATTGAGCCTCCCTATGTTAGGTAAAAAATACATAAAGAATATTTCTATGAAAAATATACCTTGCATGTGCACTCAAAATTAAAGAGTTACATATTAAAAAATAGGTGAGATACTATAGTGAGTCATATCAACAAATCAAATTATTACTAGATAAATCTTCCAAAGATTTGTTTGCTTATTTTGGCATTGTAAGGATAACAAATCCAACACCTCTACTTAGTCACTTCTCATCTTGCATTATTTTTTATGAAGTGATCACACCATGATATCTAAGTACTCATTTTGATTTGTAAACTATAGTAGATATTCCATTGGACAATTTGTCACAACAAATCTAATAAAATACTGAAATCTTTACTATGAAGGTTAATTTCCTTTAGATCTCATATTGTTTAATTACTGGTTTTCTGCTTCAAATGTATAAAATAGATGAAATGAAAAAAATAGATAATATAAATAAATAATCACACCCCATCCACAAACAAACACAAGATATAACCTGAGAAACCCAATACAGGAGAAAACCTAGCTAGAAGGTGAGGCTGCTCTACTCTCTTTTATTCAAATGCAAGTACAAAGAAAGAGGCACTCTATGTGGAGTTTCGTTTGACACTATGGCCTGTATGATTACTACAGAATCTATCCTCCCCTTTTCCGCTCTCAAAATACCACTCTTAGGTGCTCTGCTCAACTATGGAACAAATATAATGCTAAAGAATGGAACCCCTTCTCCTCCTAGTGTCCCAATATTTAACATCTCTTGATAGCCATATAGGAGTAGGGTTTTGAATTCCTCAACCTTGGATTGTGATAAGGTTTTGGACCTTATAGAATCTTCTTGAAATTATGTATGTGTCTATCCCCATATGTGTGTGAGTAAATGGGGCTTATGTGGCATCTCTCATACCATGGTGGTCAACATGGTAGGTCAACTTGCGGGAGGAATAACTTTTGCATTCGAGATCTAATTCACCCAATTCTTACACCATTGAAAATGTATTGATGTGTAGAATAGATTCAAGGGGTCTAGGTTAAATCTAATAAATTTTTCTTCCACCAAAAATTCCATTTTATGCCTCAAATGGTTGTGGAAGGTTTCAAATCCAAATTTTCCAAACTGGTACCTTCCATTAAAATGACCCTACAAGTTGATGCCTACAATTTTTCCACTTTGAAATAATTGACCTCCCCAATTAAGTATGCTTTTGCCCCCCAAAATATTTACTGAATGAGGTTGGGAAATTTTTCCTCTACCTTCTACCTGGAGTACCACTTTTCTTTTCCTAGAAGTTTTCTTTTCAACCCAATATACCAAAGGTCATGCTACCCATTTCTTGTAGTTCTAGACAGCTTTTGCAAAACCATGTCCTCTACAAACTTTTCCGAATCATCTAGTGCTAAGTCCTCTATGGAAGGTAGAACCTGCTCCTCCTCGCTATCCAACATGGAAGTCTCGTAGAGTTTGAGATTCTCCACATTCACTATTGAGTAAATGTGAATGTATGGGGGTATATTAAGTTAGTAGGAATTATCTCCCACTTCCCCAATATATTGAAAGGTCCATATTGTAGAGAATTTATCTTCTTACCAGGACCCTCTAGTCTTTCCTTGTTCAATTATAACCAAACTATATCTCCCACTTTGAATGACTTCTCTGTTATGTTTTGATCATGTATGGCCTTCTATTTTTTCTATGAATTATTCAACATCTTATATACTTGCAATGTATTTTCCTAATCTTCTCAACAATTGTTTCTTCTCTCAATGCATCTTTTGTGATGCCAACCCTCTCTCCTTGTTGTCCATATACAAAAACCAATGGTGAAGGTGGAAAATATCCAAAGAAAGCTTCAAAAGGTGACTTACCAGTAGAAGTGTGAACTTATCCATTATAAGAGTGTTATATGTAGATCAAATTTTCATCCCAAGTCTTCGGATGCTTCTGATTGTAACCCCTCAAAAGTTGCACCAAAGTCCTGCTAACTACTTATGTCTTCCCATATATATGTGGATGGAATGTTGTAGATCTCTTCAACTTAGTTTCCATCTTCTCCCACGATGTAGTCCAAAATGTACGGAGAAATCTGCTATCCCTATTTGAGATTATGATCCTTTGTATCCAAAATTGCATCCAAACATATTCAAAGAAAATGTTTGTTGCTTCTTATTCTTTGATGGTGTTTTTGCAAGGCATGAGAAGGTGCATCTTATTGAACCTATCAACTACAATAAATAGATAGTCATGTCCCCTTCTATTTTTTGGTAAGCTTCCCATAAAATCCATTGAAATGCTTTCCCAAGGTCAAGTGGGTACAGGTAATGGATGGTATAGACATTGCTTCCTATTACTGAGCTTGCTAGTACAACAAAGTATACATCCTCTAATATACCTTGCTACATCTTCTTGCATTATGGGCCTGTTATCCCCAACTCCTAGAGATAACTAAGGATATGATGTCTCAAGGCCATTAGGTTGTAGACATGGAGTATCAAGAGATAGCCTGGCCATCATTATCCACTTGCACAGACAGAGACTCACCTTGCCACCATAGCTCTAGGTTCATCACGATGGTATCCATGACATTAGTTGGCTTCCAAAAGACATTGGGTCTTGATCCATGAGGTACAATCCAAGTATTATGGTGAGTGTCATTTCAATATTTGAGGCATTTGAGTTTGTTTAATCTATTACTACTTTTGATTATGTAATGTTTTCTTGGACATTATGCTCTTTGCTCGGTTTTACTTTGGTGGTTGACATTGTTCCCTAGCAAGTGGGTCACCCTTAGGGATAATTTTTCTACTGGGAGGTCCTCTTGACAAGTCATCGTGTCATTCTCGACCATACTTGACACTTTCAACACTTGATCCCCTCATCTCCTTATATTTTGAGATTAACCTTCTTGATGCTCACCCAGAGATCACGAGGACAATGAAATATATCTCATAAGAAACTGATGGTACCCATAAAAAATAACTAATACAAAATTCCAACCAGGATGGAGCATGTGTGGACACTATTTTTATTGCTTAGGTAGAAGCCCCACACATGTTTTCAACTTGGGGAAGCATGATGTGACCAGGGTAGATTCAAGGTGGGCACAATTTTTAATGCTTAGGTAGAATCCAAACCTTGGCTTCAACCTAGAAACATCCTAAAATAATAAAAGGAAATAAATAGGCTTGGAAAAAGGTTCCATTGAAAACAAAGGTGCAACACGCCCTCTACAAAGGCACCCATAAATGAGACACTAAAACCCCTTGTATGTCATGAACCTCATGCCCAAAAGTCTTCCCCCCATCCATGACACCTCATCCACATGGATTAGAAGGAGTTCCCCTCAGAAATCACCCCTAAACTTGAGGTACGATTCACCCAATAGGTCGCTTTGTCAACCCTCCCATAGCCAAACTTGGAAAATTGCATAGGGTCTTTGACCATTGGTTTATTTTGATGAGGTGGTTTGGATGTACTTTCTTATATGGATATTTTATTGATTTTATTTACTCATCATGATGCATTTTACTTGATATCATTAGAGGGTGTATCCATTTGTCTTTGCAGGACCTAGCTAGTGGAAAAATTTGGAAGAACAAGCCTAGCTTGGGCTTCCATGGGGCTTGAAGGCCACAGGTTGGGTGACGAGGACCCACATGTTGGATGATGAATACATGCCTTTGTAGGTCTAAAAGACATCATGGATGACATCACCTAGCCCCTACCACCCAAATGACTTTCCTAAGGAGGCCAAAATGTCACCTTTGAGGCCTTGACGTCATATTAGGGATAGGGTTTGGTGGTGTTGAGGACACTTGGAACATTTTGGAGGAAAGAACTATTGTATCATGGAAGAAAGGCATTTATTGAATAAAATTGGCATTTGGAGGCCTAGCATTCACTTCTCCAACTCAATGATTTGACTAGAAGTGCCAAATGTTGCCCGAAAAGAGGGTGACATCATGTTTTAGGGTTTCTTCTATGTGTAAAAGTATGAATTAAAAAGTATTATATTGTTTAAAGGGGAAAGATAAGGGTTTTTGACCCCTTATCTTGTGTTTTACCCTAACTTTGTGGACAAACTATGCATAGATAGAGATCATTTGTATCTCATTTGGATCATAACTCTCCCTCTTGTGAGAGGATATTTGGCTGAAATTTGCGCCCTACTTGGGAAATCCTCCTTATCTCTCTTGGTTACCTTCTCTTTCTATGGTTTTTCTTTGATATTGGTGGAAGACGTGATGCACTATCTCTCTTGGACTACTTTTCTTTCTTGATGGTGGATATTTCTTGGTTAAAGAAGGAGTTTATCTTGTTTACACTTGCACTAGGTAAGGAATCCATCTTGTTGCTTATTTTCTTGGAACACATGTCTAATTTGTTAATATTATTTGGGAGTATAAGTGCATACCACCCCACCAAGGCCATCATATTGTCTTCAAATAATTTTTTGCACAAAGGAATACTAGGAGGAGTAAAAGGGTTTACACACTCCTAGGGTTTTCCTTAGCTAGTTTTGCTTAACTTGGGGAGTAAAAGGGCTTACACCCCCAAGGAGGTATCACAAATAATTCTTTATCTTTTAAAAAATACATAACCCAATATTTAAAGGAACTAATCTCTTGCATTGGAGAAAAAAAGCATTGCATTGGGATACGTAGAACTACGAGATATTGGAATTGTTCAAGATGGAATTTCTTTTACATGTTGTAAGCATTCTTGTTCCCTAAGGGAATCCTCTTTTAGAAAAACTATTTTATACTGTAATAATTTTAATTTTGTATCCATTAGGGCTGCAGAAAACCCTAAACACTTTCTTGAATAACTCACAATTCAACCGTCAGAAGTTGCTAATATTTTTCTCCTACAATCTACTAATCCAAACATACTTTTTGGGTGAATTACTTGCAATTTTTTATGGTTGTTTTTTATGCTGTGACAACTTGTTTGATACATCCATAAGGCTGAATAGTATCTCTGCATTACCTTTTTCTTACAACCTTGTTTCAATGCTAAAGTCTCATGCTATTTTACTTGAGTTGTGTGAGTGTTTTCCTAGTTTCTCTCTTGCATTTTTACGTGACTTTTAACATCTTATATAGCAAA
This sequence comes from Picea engelmannii, assembly GCA_009831015.1. Lineage (NCBI taxonomy): Eukaryota > Viridiplantae > Streptophyta > Pinopsida > Pinales > Pinaceae > Picea > Picea engelmannii. The sequence goes on along the minus strand of ML799219.1, from coordinate 70,553 downwards.
TTATTGATTGTTTATAGCTTATATATATCTCTATTGACTATTGAAAATAGGGAAAATAAGATTAAATTTCTTTTCCACCTAACATATATCTCATATAGTTGGATTTTCTTGTGTCTCGGGCAGGTACTACCATCAACCGCAAGTGCTTAAACTTCTTGGCAACCATTAACTACTACAAATACTTTTTTCCAACCCTCTTTCCATCTAGAAATTTTACCTATAGGGGAATTCATTCATAAGTATCATTTTCCATCTCATTTCCCCCTAGGGTCACCCGGGATTCCCCCCTTGAGGTGATCACTTAATCTCTAAAGTGACGGGAATACCTATCTAAGGTTACAATGGATAGGTTTTCCCTTAGTTGTCGCCATATTTTGGATTGGGTTAGGATTTTCCCAACCTACAACTTGTGTGATAAAAGAGCCAATACAAATCCCCTATAATATGGAAACTATCTTCCCAACACCAAAATATCCGTTAACCTTGGAGGTGTGAGACTCTCTGATAAAATGTATTCATTCAAATTTAGGGATATAGAGCTTGTACATCTTGTAGAGAAACCCATTCTAGAAATGATAGTCATCCTTTTCGTAACCTTCTTCTTTATGAAATTGGCCCTATAGTTGTTGAAACACCTCCTTGAATTCCTCATCTTATGTATGTTCCTCTCTGTATGCATCATGAGTAAAAGGATCCATGTGAATTAGAGTTCCCAAATATGTAATATTGCATGTGGGAGGCCTTGAAAGGAAGCTTTCCAACTTTTTTGTGTTTCTCTTGTTATACTTGATGACTAGATGAAATTGTTGTAAAACCCCATCCACTTGTAATGCCTCATTTTTTGTAGCTTACCCTAGGCCTACAAATACTGTAGCTATTAGTGATTTGTATGGATGATGGTCTTGTTTCCCATAAAATAGTGCTTCCACTTCTTGATATCTTGAACCATGGCATTTATTTCCTTGTCATAGGTAGGGTAGTTGAGAACTACCCCATGAAATATTTCATCTTGAACCATGGTATAGATTTCCTTGTCATAGGTAGGGTAGTTGAGTACTAACCCATGAAATATTTCAGAATGATAGCATACATTCCTTCCTCCTTGCATCAAAATTGCTCCCATGGCATACCCACATGCATCTGTCTCCACTTCAAAAGGATTTTTCAATTTTGGTAATGCAAGAATTGGTGCTTTATTGATATTTCTTTTCAACAAATTGAATGTCTGTTGTTGATTATTACCCCACTAGAAACTCTTACCACTCACTATTATGGTGTGGAGTGATGTATCTACTACTAAAAATAAAGCTATGAAATTCTGCAAGTACTGTGCTACCCTAAAAAAACTCTTAAATTCAATGATATTTGTAGGAACTAGTCATTTTATGATGGCCTCCATCTTTGTGGAATCTATATTGAGCTCCCCTCCACCAATCACATACCAAAAATACACCAAAGAATATAGAGAAAACTCAGATTTCTTGAGGTTATCCAGTAGTTGGTGCTTCTTTAGAGTCTCTAACACTTGCATGAGATGTGAGATGTGCTCCTCCTAGGTAGCACTATAAAACAATATATCATGCATATAGACTATAACAAATGAATCTAGATATGGGAATAATGCATCATTCACCATTCTCATAAATGTAGATGGTGCTTTACTTAAATAAAATGGCATGACTAACCATTCATACAAGCCTCACCTTGTCTTGAAGGCAATATTCTAGGTGTCTTCTTCCTTGACACATACCCGGTGGTATCCTGATTTTGAACCAACTTGGTGAAATATATTTTGAGTTGCAACATATATAACATATAATCAATCTTTGGCAGAGGGTACCAATTTTTTAGTGTAATCTTGTTCAATGTTATGTAGTCGATACACATTTTCCAATTTCCATCCTTATTTGGTGCAATTATGATAGGTAACCCACAAGTGAGTTGTTTGGTCGAATCACACCTTTCTCCAACAATTATTGCAACTACTTCTTCACTTTGTTTGCTTCTATAATGGACTGTCTATACAAACCAATATTTGACAATGGGGAGTCTTGAAATAATTGTATTTCATGCTCAACTTCCCTCTTGGGTGGTATCCTCTTAGGCTCCTGACACACTCATATGTATTCTTGCAACAAACCTCTAACTAATGTTTCTAATCTTTAGTACACCCCTCCAAGGATTCCTTTACCAAAATAGACTCATCCCTAGTCTGATTTCCTTGTAAGAAAAGTAAAAGATATTTCTTACTGGAACTAATCAACTTCTTGGCTTGGTTATCCCTTACCAGTGAGATCTTTGACTTTCATTTAAGTGTGTTGATGATGTAGGACTTCCCATCCTTGATTACTCGGTATTGGTTTTCTCTCCACATGGAGATTGCATCCCTCATATACATGTAGGTATTTCCAAACACTACTCCACATGTGTTAAGGGGTACTATGTCCAATTCCACTTCATCAATAAAATAAACACTTGCAACAAATCTAATCTTACAACATTTCGTTACCTTGATCTTCTCATCCTTCTTTAACCATCCCAATGGATATGGGCTAGGATGATCACAAACCTCCAATCCAAGTTTGTTGACTAGATATGTTGCTATGAAATTAGCATGTGAACCAGAGTCGAACATGGTGTCTATCATGGTCTTCTTGACCAGGATCTTGATGTGGAAGAGTTTGGTCATCTCCTTTTCTTCATGGTGATGAAGGCTACTCATATTCACCTACTTCTGCACTAATGTGCAAACAATATTCCCATATACATCGGAGCATATTTCAAACTAATTACTTGAATCCATGGCTAGAAGATTATTTTTTTGTTCATCCTTCTCACATTTCTTCGGGTTCAAATATATATGAAGTTTCAAGTACTTTTCCTCAATGTGATCATCAATATTGAAATGGTTATAATGGTTGCTAATATCCTTCACTAATGTGCAATGGTTGTCATATTGATCTTATCTTTTCCCCCTTTCCACTTCTTCTTCCCCTCCTTAGAAGCTTCCTAGTGCTGTTTTTTCTTGGAACCACTTCAAGGAATCCTTTTCTTGTATCCTATGTTTTCTAGATATTGTTCTTGTACACATGCTTTTCCCATTGTCCTAAGCTTGAAAATCATCACTTTCTTTCATAGATGGAAATGTAGACCCCCAAAATACTTGAGGAGTACAATTGGGTTCTTGGGAGAGATACCTGACATGATGGCCATCATTTTTAACTTAGTGGTGTACTCAAGTGCACTCTTCCCTCGCTTCTACCTAAAGTAGTGCCTCTAGATCCATTGGTCCTCTACATACCCAATAGTGTAAAATTGGGACTTCATGACGGTTTTGAATTCCTCCCACCTAGTTACTAGTGGATCACCCTCCATCCTAAGTGTTTCCATATGGATCTCCAACCAAGTTAAAGCATGGCCCTCTAACTTTAGTCTAGCAAATAATATATTTTGTTCTTCATCTATATGGTGAACAATGAAATAAACTTCTAGTTGTTGCAACCAATGATTATGTTTTAATGCATTGATATGACCTTGGTATGGATTTGTGTCCACTTTTTCTTCCATGTTGAATAAAAAATATGAATGGTTTATGGTACTAGAACTCAACTACTCTTTCTCGGGTTCTTTTCATGACTCCTTTTCACGATCTTTATTATCTCCCAATTTCCCATCTGATCCAATATCTAAGTTCAAGTATCCAACTTCTCTAAATAATATGATATTTATTGATATAATGGCCACAAGGAGGAAAATATTACAAGATATGTCAGTAAATATCTCTCCCAACCTTGCAAATCTCTCCTTTACCAGATCTTGAGGGTTGTTATGAACATACTCATCATCCATGGATACGGTTCTACGACTTTGTTCTTAAACCGATTCGTGGATCCCTATAACTTTTCACAGATACCACAATAAAACCAATCTAATACCAATATGACCTATAAATTGTCATGGATATTCCATTGGACAGTTTGTCACAACAGAGCTAATAAAATACTAAAATATTTACCATGAAGATTAATTTCCTTTAGATCTCAAATTCTTTAATTACTTGTTTTTTTCTTAAAATGTATGAAAAAGATGAAATATGAAAAATAGAGAATATAATAAATACTCACACACAATCCACAAATAAACACACTATATGACTTGGGAAACCCAATATGGGAGAAAACTCAACCAGAAGGTGAGGTCGCTCTGCTCTCTTTTCTTCAAATGCAAGTACAAAGAAAGAGACATTCTCTATGGAGTTGCCTTTGACATTGTGGCTTGTATGGTTGCTAAAAAATATATCCTACTCTATTATTCTCTAAAAATACCACTTGAAGGTTCTTTGCTCAATTATGAAACAAATAGAATGCTAAAGAATGGAACCCCTTCTCCTCCTAGCAGCAAAGTATTTAGCATCGTTTGACAGCCATCTAGGAGTAGGGTTTTGACTTCCTCAAACATTAATTGTGATAAGGTTTTGGACTTCTAGAATATTCATTAAATTACATATGTGGTTAGCCCCATATGTGTGAGTAATGGGGACTGACATGGCATCCACTTGTACCATTGTGGTCAACAAAATAGGTCAACTTGTAGGAGGCATAACTGTTGCATACGAGCTCCAATTGACATGATTTTTGCATCATTGGAAAGGTATTAAAGTGTATAATAACATCAAGGGGTATAAGAAAAATATGAGAAATTTTTGACCCAAAAAAAATCCGTTTGATGCATCGAAATGGATCCAAAAGGTTTCAAACCCCAATTTTCCAAACTAGGACATGCCATTAAAATGACCCTGCAAGATGATTCCTCTAATTTTTTACACTTTGAAAGCATCATGATAGATGAAAAATAATATAATGTACCAATCCATATCACTTTTTATTTCATCAACATCAATTTCTTCATAAATGTTTTTAATGTAAATATCTGATCCATGAACATGAATGCAAGGACAAAAAGGATATAAGAGAATAGGATTCTGAAAAACCAAACCAAAACACCCACCTAGGATTTAAATATCCATTCTTGACATCTCTCTACATATTGTTGGTGCAACATTTGTTAACACTTTAGATTTTTGTTATCCCTTCCAACATATATGGCCTTATTACTTAGTAAAATAATAAATTAGATAAAGATGGAATTAATAATGAATAGGTAACTATTGGTGTAAAACAAAATAAACATACCAAAATTTCATTTCAAATACTATTTTGCAACAAATATAATGAACCATTAGACTTACCTATATGAAAACAATTCATACTCTGCATTTCTACTTCAACATCATCTAGATCCTCAAAGTTGACAAACCCAAATCCTTTTAGAATGCCACTTTCATCCCTCATTACAACTACATTGAAGATTTTGCAAAACTTTGAAAACTTTGAAAACAAAAGATCCTCAATTACATCATCTTCTGGTTCTTAACATACACATTGGTGATTCTTTTATTAGTAGAAGATCCAACCCTATCATTCCTTTTAGTGAATTATCCCCCTTATCTATAGAAACATAAAGCACAACATAACAAAGAATCTCAAAAATATATATCTAGAATTTGGGCTCCATATAATAATTAGTATTAAAACTTAGATATCATTTCCTTGCTCACCATTTTCAAGAATTTAATAAATACTAACAAATTAAATAATTTAATATATTGTGTATAATTATTTAGGGAAGGAATTTTCATTGTTGAAGGATGAACACTAGCCCATCCTATGCAAGAGACAAAATTGCACTCCATTTGAAAATAGAAGATGAGCCTGGAATTGGAGTCCTATATCACTTGAGATGGAAAATTCTACTCCCTGTATTGGAATGATGATGATGATATTGATTAACGTCCACTAAGACTGAATTGGTATGTCGGACCTTAAGAGGGTAAGTGATTACTTGTGATTCTTTATAATTTTGTTTATGTGCTCGAAAAGAATTAAGAGAAGCTTTCCAAGATCACTATACTTTTGTTGAGTTAAGAGGTTAGGAAGGTCGGTAGTGTGACAAATATTTTGAAAATGAGATCTAATATGGGCAAAGGCTGGACAATCTAAAAAAAGTTCTTTTCATCTTCAACATTCTTAGTGTCACAAAGGTGACACACTCTTTCATCCCATGGTGTTTTAGGAGTTGACCAATGCCCAGTTTCACTATGGAGAATGCATACCAACCCTTTCCTTGGGGTAATAATGCAAGGAATACCTACATACCAACCACTTTGTTACACTCCAAATTGGTTCTTCGAATTATTTGATTAGAGTTTGTTGATAGGCGTTTATGACACACCATCAACGGGAAGGGAATATATGTTCTCGGGTTGTCTATTTAACCCAATCCATTTGGTATAATCTACCCTGATGGGTTTTATGTCTTCGTTAGCCAACTAAGATCCTAAAACAACTAAAAGATGTGGACTAACTTAAGATACAACTCTAACAATCAACATTTTAATTTCAAATTCTTAACTAACATTGTTTATGTACAATAGTTATATACAATTTACAAGGTTTAAGCAAAGCCTTGTGAAAATAATTGTTTTCAACTAATGGATCAAAATAAGAAAATAAAGGAAACTGTCTTTGTATTATAAATGACAAACTAATAAACAATGATTGAATAAGATTGTAAATGATAAAACGATAATGGTCAAAGAATTTAATGTTTAACTGATGCAATTATTATTCATTCGCAAATAAACAAATTAAATAAAATATAAACTAACTAACCTGACATTGATCGATAGTACTAAGCTAGATTCGTCTCTTTGTATTTGTATAAGCTTCTCTTAATCTGTTGTTTCTCATAAATTGTTTGCATCAATTCAATATTATTTTTGGATCAATTATCTTGAACATATTTAGATAATAAAATCAAGCCATGATCATATCTGTACCGAATAACTGATAATAGAAACCTGTGAAACAAAAAGAAACCAAATTAATAACCTAAAAATTGTGAATAAAACAAAATCTAGAACAATAAAATTAAAATGAATTCAAATATGATCTTAAAATTCTAGAAGCTTCAAGTTGATGGAGAGGAGAAAAATATTAATTTTTGGTTTTCACAAAATCAAACAAATGATAGATAAATCCTTCATTGTTTTAAACGAGATGCAAACTAACAAAAGAATTTAATTAATTAAACCTACCAAATGATTTTGTGAAAATGATTGTTAATGAGCAAAAGACGAAAACATAATAATAATTTAAATGAATGTAAACAATTGATAAAAATTAATGATTTCGTTTAAATTAAGATTTCTATGTTCGTCTCTCCCTCATTCAAATTCGATCAAATGTGAACAAATGCCATAGAAAATATGTGTCGCAATAAACGTTCTTCCTATAAAATCATGGCTATTAATCCATGTCTTCAACCAAGCCATTCTCATAGAAGATAAATTCAATAAGGAAGAGGTAATAACAAACTCCCAAATTATGAAGCTCGTCCATCAACAGAAAAAAATTGTAGAAAGAAAAACGAAATGGCATTTGAATTTCATGAAATTCAAACCAAAAAAGAGAAAAGAATATAAAATCAAACCAACCTCGAAACAAAGCAAACCAATACCAATCCAATCAAGTCAAAGGGAAAAAAAACGAAGAATCCAAGTAAAATTTCGAGGGACCCTAGATTTTGATTAAAAATAAAGAAGGGGGTTGTTGGACCTAACAAATGGCGACTCACTGGGCGACTCACTTATCTCTAGCATATTAAACTTTCATCACAGGGAAAAATAATAAGACTTGGATATAATTTTAAGCTGCTTTGAAACAAATCCACTTTAAAATTACACAATATTAAGATTAGCTCAGATTTATAGAAAAAACTCAGAAAAGAAGAAAAGAATGCTTTTACAAAGGATTATAACCTGAAGTTGTGTTTTAATCAAAGAGTCACGATGTTTATAAAAGGAATTCAATACCATTAACAAAGACACTACTGCCAGCAGGCGTCCATAGCCTCAACAGGGCTGTCATTTAACCCACTCAAATGATTTAATCTCATCCAATAGTTGTATCCACATGATGTATACTTCCATAAAATTTAATTTAAAAGCATATACCTTCTACCTCTCAACCCAACATTGTTTCGTTGCTAGCAGGCCTGTTCAGTACCCCGACGAAGTTGTCTTGGTATCATGTGTACATTTACCTGCTACCAGCGAGCTTGTTCAGTACCCCGACGGGTTTACACACACTTCCCACACTTAAGTGCTTCCAACCCTCTTATGCCACTTTTAAATAATAATAAAATTATAGATTTATTAATGAAAAAGAGAGCGGGGTGATACTAGAGGTTAATTGCAATACATGTAAACAATCGATCATTTATTTTTTTTTTCTTTCAAAACTGGAAGTTTTATCATGGTTTAGAGATTTTAGATTTCAGTTAAGAAATCATCTAGAGAATAGGGAAGCACTTAAAAGTGATGTTTTAAGAACAGGGACAGTGTAAAAATTCTAAGGATAATCGTAATTCCCAAAGATATCGACACATTTCAAGGGTAATACTCTTGTAACATCCCCGACCACCAACAGGCCGAGCAATGCTACAAAACACAACCTTAACTTAGCCTTTTGAGATCTGATACCATATTGTAACATCCCCGACCACCAATAGTCTGGGCAATGATACCATGTAGAAATATCCTCATACTTATGTAATATGCTTTTAAATGAATTTAACTGGATTAACAGAGTAAATATATAATTACTTCTAACATACATAATTAATGGAATTAACAGTAAATATCATTGCAAAGGAATACATGATAATATTGTAAGCATCGCAAACATGCATTTTAATTGAATACAAAATTAAAACACATAATGATACTTATCTTTGAAACTGTAGTAACTCCACCCAACTACGTGCAGACCTTCCACGAACCTCCCAGCCTTAGACCTCACTGCTCATCATGCTCAACAGTGGGTCACCCCCCAGCTAGGACTAAGCTCCACCCAAAGCAAGGGAATCCTAGACTAGGTTGAGGTTACAAGAAAATTACACAGAACATCTGGAAGGATCCTCCCCAGGATCCTTCTGATGCCCACTACTCACAGACTCTCATTCCCCACATGCATGTTCCACCCGAGAGTATATACCTTCACAAGAACAGTCCATCGGTGCTTCACCTCCCTCTCTGGGTCTCGACAACAGGCTAGATCAGGAATTCTCAGAGCTCCATAGCTAGTGTTGGACTCTCTCTAGGAGAAAACCACTTCCTAGTAGACTCTCTCACCTGGAGAGAGATGCTCACAAACCTGACAACCTGCCTCTTCTACCATGGGACTAACAACCTAGTTCTTCAACCATTTTTCAACTCAATTCCTGCAAGTTTAGGATAACAGTAGCAGTAACATCTTTTGGCTAACTCACAGGTGAAAATAGCAACAGGGAAAACGAGGTTTGGAACCAGGAAACACAAGAGGCAGCAATCCAAAGACAATTCAGGTACAAACTTGACTCTGCAAAAGCGGATAGACTAGGCTCACACGATACACAGGCGACATGACTCAATCCACAGGTTTGTGACATGGCTCAATCCATGCAGAGGTCGAACACAGACTCCGACAGTTCAGAACAAGGTGTATCAGCTTCTCCAAAAAAACATCACAGGCTTCCCACCCTGAGTTGTGTGAGACATACAGAACTTCGATGCAGAGCTCCCCTTGGTTCAAACAACTCACGGAAAATGGAGGACAAACCCCCTCCATGGCTCAATATTTCGATTAAATTGCATGTCTCAGGGATGACACATGTCGCCCATGAGTCTGGATGCACTCCATCAGCATGCGTTCCCTTTTTGCAAAAGTTCCCCTTCCAGGAACTTAGGATAAAAACATACATTTCTCATAACTATTGGAATAATAATAAATTATTATTCCCAAGGGATTAAGCCTGTAAGCTTACCCCTAGGCTCAAAACTTAGCCTCTCTTTCCAACCTTTTAGCCCCCTTTTCCTTTACCCACTATGTGGAAGCTTAGTCCCCCATCACTCTTTCTTCATGGTTAGTCTGCACGCAACGATGTTTATATTTTATTAATGTTCTGCATATTACATAAACAAAAATCAGGCTCTTGTCCTTTAATACCTAGGCTCTCTGGCCTATTAACACATAAGCTTACCAGCTTATAAATACTTGGCTCACCAGCCTATAAAACATGATTACAATTCATAATTACAACAAGGGATCATCCTTGGGGATATTACAATCCCCTCCCCTTATTTTTGCATTGTCCTCAGTGCAACTCTTTACACAACATCAACAAAATTTTCAAAATATTCAAAATGATGCGGGTATTTTGCCCTCATAGCATCCTCATGCTCCCATTTCGCATCCTCAGGACCGTACTAGGTCCACTGGATATTTACAAGCCTTATGGCTCGATTCCGGAGCTATTTGTTTTTCCGGTCCAATATGCGTATAGGATGCACTTGCAAGACACCTTCTTTCTCCATCTGAATCACATTCCAATCGATAACATGATTAACATCAGGTATATATTTCTTAAGCAATGAAACATGAAATACATTATGTACAGTCATGGATGAAGGTAATGCAAGCATATATGCAACTGGCCCAATCCTTTCTAGGATTTCAAATGGCCCACAAAATCTGGTTGCGAACTTGGCACATTTTCCCATCTTCAGGGAACGTCTATTGGCTTTTACTTTCAGGAAAACATGGTCACCCACTTTGAACTCTCTGTGGGTTCTATTTTTATCAGCATAACTTTTCTGCCGGTCTTGGGCAGCTTTCAAATTCTACTTACTTTTTAGCATCTGTTCTTCCATTTCCTTGAGCAACTCTGGCCCAACTATCGCTCTATTAGCTAGATTATCCCAACTTATTGGAGTATTGCACTTTCTACCATAAAGTGCTTCAAATGGGCTCATCTTCAAGGATGTTTGATACCCATTGTTGTAGGCGAATTCTACCAAGTGCAGGTAGTCTTCCCATTTCGATGGTTTGTCCATCACATACATCCTTAACATATCTTCTATTACTATGTTCACCCTTTTTTATTGTCCATCCGACTCAAGATGATAATTTGTGATAAAGTTTAGATTCATTCTGAATCCTTTGAACAACCCCTTCCAGAAATTTGATGTAAATTTTGGGTCTCTGTCAGACACAATTGTCTTGGAAATTTCGTGCAATCATGCCACTTCCTTCATAAAAATATCGACAACATTCGTTGCCTTGTGAGTAGTCTTTAGCGTAATGAAATGGGAAGCTTTCATAATCTTGTCCACCACCACCATGATTGAATCATGTTTCTTGTTGGTTCTAGGCAATCCTGTGATGAAATCCATTGTCACCACTTCCCACTTCCACTCAGGAATGGGTAAAGGTTGCAGCAACCCTACTGGGTGTCTATGCTTAGCTTTACCCTTTTGGCATTCCATACATCTGGTGATGTATTCTACAATCTCTTTCTTCATACCTGGCCAAAAGTAATGGCCCTTGATTGATGCCACTATTTTCTGATATCCAGGGTGTCCTGCGTAAGGCACATTATGCATTTCATGCAAAATCCCAAGTTTCAAATCTTGAACATTAGGTACATAAATTATGTTCTTGTACCGAAGTATTCCACCAACCTTTAATTTATAAATCTCCACTTTCTGTGGCATCTCACCTTGTTGTAGCTTTGCCACCAAATCCCTGTACTGCAAATATGTATTTGCAGCATCCAAAATTCTTCTTTTAATATCAGTTCGGTACATTCTAATGGTTGTAGCATGTAATTCATGCACTCTCCTACTGAGTGCATCAACCGCTTTATTTTACTTCCCTTTGATATGCTTGATATCAAAATCATACTCGCAAAGAAACTCCAGCCACCTACACTATCTAGCGTTCAAGGTTAGCTGATCAAATAAATACTTCATATCGTTATGGTCTATTCATAGTTCGAACCTCCTTCCCATGAGGTAATGTCTCCATTTCTTTAGAGCGTGTACTATGGCTATCAACTCCAAATCATGATTTGCATAGTTCCTTTCATGCTCTTTCAACTTTCTGGATTCATAACAGATTAAGAATCCATTATGACTGAGGAATCCTCCCAGTCCTTCCTTGCATGCATCTGTGCACACCACGAAATATTCATTTGGATCTATGATCCTCAGGATTGGAGCACTGGTTAACCATTGCTTCAGTTGCTGGAAGCTTCTTTCACAATCCTTTGTCCACTAAAACTTCTTCTCCTTCCTTTGCAGTGAAGTGATAGGGTGAGCTAACCTCGAGAACCCTGTGATAAACCTTCTATAATAACCATGTAGATCCATTAAGCATCTGACTTCTGTCACATTCTTTGGCACTGACCATTCTCTAATGGCCTCAATATTCTCAAGATCTACAACTATCCCTTCCTTCGAAATAATATTCCCCAAGTAATGGATTTGCTCTTGATAAAATGATCACTTTCTCAACTTGGCATACAGTTGGTGCTCTCTTACCACCTGCAACACCATCCTGAGATGTTTTTCATGCTCCTCCTCCAGCTTGGAATACACTACAATGTCATTCAGGAAGACTATGATGAACTTGTCTAGATAGTCCCTGAATACACCATTCATTAGGCACATAAAAACAACAGGTGTATTTGACAACCCAAAAGGTGCCATTGTGAATTCATAATGACCATACCTTATTCTAAAGGCGGTCTTGCTGATGTCTTCATCCTTTATCCTTCCCTAGTGATATCCTTACCTGAGATCTATCTTCGAAAAGATCTTCGCATCCTTCAACTGATCAAAGATGCCATCAATCCTCGGCAGAGGATACTTGTTCTTTGCAGTTACCTTGTTCAATTGTTTGAAATCGATACACAATCTCAGTGTTCCTCCTTCTTCTTCACGAACAGAATCGGGGCACCCCAAGGTGACATGCTTGGGCATATGTACCCCTTCTTCAGAATCTATTCAAGCTACAATTGCAGTTCTTTCATCTCTGGCATACTCATTCTGTAAGGATCTTTTGACACTGGAGCTACTCCAGGCATCAAGTTTACAGAGAAGTCAATATTTATTTTCGGAGGTAATCCTGGTACCTCCTAAAATACATCTTCAAACTCCTTTAGTACCGCATGATCTCCAATACTTGACACCTTATCCTTAGGTGTTTCCTCCACATGGGTTGCAAATAATTGACAGCCTTTTCTGTAGCACTTCTTAAGCTGCATTGCTAAGATGTCTCTGATAGCAATAGCTCTAGGAATTCCTTGGACTCTTCTCTGATTCTCGTCCTCATCCAAGCAAGTGAATGCCTTGTTACAACAGTCTAGGATGGCATGGTATTGGTCCAACCAGTCCATCCCAATTAGATAGTCATAAGAACCTAACGGCAAAACATTCAATTCATCCCTTGTTCTCAATCCATTCATGTCCACAGGAAAAGACTTAACCAACTCAGTGACCTTCCTCCTGGTTCCTATAGCTATCTTCACTAACCAAGACTTTTGATGTTTTCTTCTCGACAAATGAAAACTTTCCACCACTCTAGGGTCTATATAACTATGGATAGACCCTGAATCAATTAAAATAGTAAAGGCATGGTTGTTGATCATAGCTTCCACTTCAATCATGTGCTATTGAAATTCATCTTGTTTGTTGTCCAGGGCTGCGTAGATCCTTGGCATTCTACTGCCCATGTCCTCCACTGTTTCATCTTGTTGAACATTGTGGACAACTCTCGCTTTACCATTTTTGTGGGGACAATCTCTGTATTTATGGTTTCCCTGACAGCCCCAACACTGAATGGGCATCTGTCTTGGCCTTTGTTCTCCTACTTCATCCATTCTCAGCTCTCTAAATGATGGATGTCCTTGAGGAATGTTTCTGAAAAAATGAGGTTTGTTTCCCTTCTGCCTCTTCTCTTTCTTAAACTTCTTCTTGTCATCCCAAACCTTCTGAAAGGTAGGCTTTTCCCTTTGTTGCTCATATAATCATTTCTCTCTTATTATCATTTCTTCCATGGTCTTAGGGTCATCATACTAGATCTTGTCCCCAATGGAATATGGAAATCCAATCAGATATCTCTGAATCTTCATAGTCTCATCCTTGATGAATGAAACATATTTCAACAATTCCAGAAACCTACGTTCATACTCATCAATGGTCATGTTGCCTAGCTTGAGTTCAAAGAACTCTTTCACCTTTCCGTCATAATACCTTTTAGTCAATTATTTCTTCTCGAAATATCTCTTGAATTATCTCCAAGTGATATCTTTCTCTATAATGTGTTGTACCTACATAAGTTGATCCCACCACATGGATTCCTTTCCCTTCAGTTGATACATCACAATTATTCCTTCTGCATGAGAGGAATAATTATGCAGTTGGAAATATTTCCTCATGCCAAGCAACCATGTTTCAGCATCTTCCTTCTTCTTATGTTATCCATTAAACGTAAGAAGCTTAATCTTGTTCATCTTTCCCTTCAGTTCATCCACTCCAGATCTCCTATGATTTTTGGTAGGAGATGGGCTTGAACTACTGTGTGCCCTTCTCTTGGAGTGACTGTGGGAGTGATGATGGTGTCTACCAGCACTCCTTGATCTTCTCCCCTCATAAGTTCAGTGAATCCCTGTTCTGCTCGAGTCACTCTCCTTATCCAACTTCTTTTCTATTCTCTCCAAACTCTTTAACAACTTTACGTTGAATTCACCTTGTTTTTCCTGAGTTTTCTTGAGCTTTCTGCTATCTGCTCGGCGAGTTTGGGCATCTTTTTGCAATTTTTCAGTGATATTCCTCTGGTTTCCTTCCTTATCTATCTCTTCTCCATGGCCATTGGAGTTCGATCCTTCAACTCCCAAGTGAGCATCCATTCCTTCTCTTTCATTTTCTGAATTGGAAGCAATCCACGCCTCCTCCATTTCTTTTCACTCCATGGCAATTCTACTCAGTTATGACACTCGCTAAACTTCTGCAAACACAATGCGCAAACAAACTGAATTTGTGAGGTCATTATTCCTTAATAAATACCACAACCTACATAAACAAATTGATTCAAGGAACATTCAGTTTTCCCTGAATTTTCTGAGCTCTGCTCGGCTCTGTAGGAAACTCAAGCCATAGCCCTTTTCCTCTATTTCCCAAACCCCACGCGGTCAAGGGTCGTGACCAAATGCTAAACTACTAGGTGCTACTTGGGATTTCAGCCTTCGGAGATTTCAAATCACACAAAACTATCTCTTGAAGTTCCAATTACCAAACTCATGAAGTCGGATGGATTAATGGTCCACATTTACCCATCATCCAATGGCTGAAATCCACTATGGTCTTTCCATCTTTGAAGTTTTTGAAACTTCGAGATTTCCCACACTTGTTTCTTCCCAATCTTTCGATATCCGAATTTCTGATCTACTTTACCCTTCAGGCCCACGTAGTCCAAATTTCACTAACTAAGGCAGTGGTACACGGAAGATCTAGGAAGGTCCATGTCACCTTCAGTGATGTCATCGGGTCCCACCCTTCTCTCTTTTTTGTTTTGGAGTTTCAGGCATCGGGAGTTCATGTAAGTTTTAAACCTACTAAGTAAAGCAATGCATATAGATTCTTAAGCAATACAGAAATTAATCAATGGCTCATACACAGAGTACACAGAGATTTTTACCAGAAACCCTCAACCGGGAAAACCTTTATTATTTTCATTATATCGAATTTCACCATTCGCCATAGAATATATACAATTATTTTAGGTATTTTGTAGATACCAAAACCCTAATCCCTTAATCCGGGATTAATTTACAAATCAGCTAAAAATAGCAAAATCTGCTAAAAATAGCAAAAACCGCCCAAATCTAGGTGAAGGGATCGTCAGACACAGTTTTCGTATCTGAATCACCCACACACACACACATGCAAAGAATATAACATATACCCAATAGTTCGTGCATCCGCACATCTCATTTCTCCCGATTGCCAAAATTTTGAAATTATGATATACCTTCTACTTGATCCAACGGTCAAGTTTTCATCCTCTGATCTACGGTGTAGATGTTTCTTGGGATTTTAGAGTTTTGGGTATCGGGAGTTCATGCATCAACACACCTCATTTCTCCTAATTTCCGAAATTCCAAAATGTTTCCAGGATAACTCTTTTGCATCTTCTTCAGATCTGATGATCGTAAGGTTTTCCTTTTCTTCCAAATAGATCTTATAGTTCACATTACTTTGTGGCCCTAATACAAATTCTGTCATGGTTTTACTATATCACTACTTCTCCTGAGCTTTGTAACACAGCCAAGTAACTCCTTGGCACTCAGTGACATTCTAAGGTCCAAAAATTGGTTCTTCCTCACACAATTTCCACTTGAAACCTTGGTTCTAATGACCACTTATCCGGCCCATCTAGGCTCAACGTTGAAACCTTGTATCTGATACCATATTGTAACATCCCCAACCACCAATAGGCCGGGCAATGCTACCAAACACAACCTTAACTTATCCTTTTGAGCTCTGATACCATATTGCAACATCCCCAACCACCAACAGGTCGGGCAATGCTACCATGCAGAAATCTCCTCATACTTATGTAATATGCATTTAAATGAAATTAAATGGATTAACAGAGTAAACATATAATTACTGCTAACATACAGAATTAATGGAATTAATAGTAAATATCATTGCAATGGAATACATGATAATATTGCAAGCATCACATACATGCATTTTAATTGAATATAGAATTAAAACACATAATGATACTTATCTTTGAAACTGTAGTAACTCCACCCAACTACGTGCAGACCTTCCACAAACCTCCTAGCGTTAGACCTCACTACTCATCATGCTCAACACTGGGTGACCCCCGAGCTGGGACTAAGCTCCACCCAAGGCAAGGGAATCCTATACTAGGCTGAGGTTACAAGAAAACTGCACAAAACATCTGGAAGGATCCTCCCCAGGAGCCTTCTTATGCCCACTACTCACAGACTCTCACTCCCCACATGCCTGTTCCACCCTGGAGTATACACCTTCACAAGTACAGTCCATCGGTGCTTCACCTCCCTCTCTAGGTCTCGACAACAGGCTGGATCAGGAATTCTCAGAGCTCCGTAGCTAGTGTTGGACTCTTTCTAGGAGAAAACCACTTCCCAGTAGACTCTCTCACCTAGAGAGAGATGCTCACGGGCCTAACAACCTGCCTCTTCTACCATGGTATTGACAACCCGGTTCTTCAACCAATTTTCAACTCAATTCACACAAGTTCAGGATAATAGTAGCAACAACGACTTTTTGCTAACTCACAGGTGAGAGCAGCAACAAGGAAAATGGAGTTTGGAACTAGGAAACACAGGAGGTAGCAATCCAAAGGCAATTTAGGTACAAACTCGACTCTGCAAAAAAGGATAGATTGGGCTCACACGATACACAGGCGACACAATTCAATACATGGGTTTGTGACACGACTCAATCCACGCAGAGGTCAAAAACAGACTCCCGTGGTTTAGACCGAGGTGTATCGGCTCCTCCAGAAAAGCATCATAGGCTTCCCACCCTGAGCTGCATGAGACATATAGAACTCCAATGCAGAGATGCCCTTGGTTCAAACAATGCACGACCGAATGGAGGACAAACACCATCCACGGCTCAATCTTTGGATTAAATTGCATGTGCCAGGGCCGACACATGTCACCCATGGGGCTACATGCACTCCATCAACATGCGTTCCCTTTTTGCACACGTTCCCCTTCCAAGAACTTAGGATAAAAACATACATTTCTCATAACTGTTGGGATAATAAAAAATTATTATTCCCAAGGGCTTAAGCCTCTAATCTTAGCCCCTAGGCTCAACACTTAGCCTCTCTTTCCAACCTTTCATCCCCCTTTTCCTTTACCCACTTTGTGGAAGCTTAGTCCCCCATCACTCTTTGTTCGTCATCGGTCTGCACGCAACGATGTTTATATTTTATTAATGTTCTGCATATTACATAAACAAAAATTAGGCTCCTGGCCTTTAATACCTAGGCTCTCTGGCCTATTAACACATAAGCTTACCAACTTATCAACACTTGGCTTACCAGCTTATAAAACATGATTACAATTCATAATTACAGCAAGGGCTCATCCTTGGGGATATTACAACTCTGACAAAGACCGTTTAGGATTTCATAGTACTCAACTGACTTACAAATCAATTATCTGAGATTAACCTTAACATCATAAATTGTTTGAACAATTTCAAATTACTTTTAAAAACATAAGTCTTGAAATGAATAATTCCTTTGAAAATTGTTCTTTGTTCAAAAATATATTTATTCAAAAAGACAAACAAGAAGAAAGTTCAATCAAAGAAAGAAAAAAATAAAAAACACACAACAAACCGAATCAGATTTTATTAATGGGATTCAAAATTAGAAGTATATCAAAACAAATAAAATTGAAATAGTAAATGCTCACTTTTAAAAATAATTTGACCAAAAACAAAACCAGGCCAACCTCTCATAGGGAAAGAGGATCAAAAGAAAGAACAACACAGTTCAGAGTTTTTCATATAGGAAGGTTCCTTTCTTAAGCTAGTGATGCATGATACATCATTTTGACCAAGCCTATTATTAAAAGTCACAGAAAAATCCTTAACCACGATGAGTGCAATTACGTGCAGTGGTAAGCTATGTTTGTAAGGGTAAAACTAACATCAAATCGCTAATATATTTATTAATGCTTCATAATATCTGAAATCATTGCATGATGCTGCCAAGTTTTGAAAAAGAAACATTTAATCAAGAGAGTTGTGAAAAGGAAAAAGAAATGAATTGAAAGAAGACTTCCCTGACAACATTCATATGATAGTTCTCTTTGCATAACCACGTGCCTTCATAACTGCATTATTCAAAAGAAAAAAGTGAAAAGGAAAGAAAAACCTAAAAGGACTCTATTCCTAGACCTACTCTAACTTCTACATAGATCAAAACGCTAAGTAAAATTGTATTTCCAGTGCAACCACAAGAGCATCTTCAATCCTGTAAGGCATAGAAAGACAAAAATTAGAATAAAAGAATGTAGTATTTGTACATAAAAAAGAAATATGTCATTCTTACCTCCTATATATTCATTTAGAAACAAAGCAATCATGACCTTACCATTCTTTTGAAACTTCTTGATATATGAATCCTCCAGCCCTTCTGCAATATTGTCATGATATGGGTCATAATGACATGGAAGAATGTAAGTAAGTTTTGAAAAATTGTCAATATTATGGGGACCTAACATAACCATCAGCCTAGGCCAAAGTGCCCCATCTTCCTGACAATTCTCCAAGTGTTCATCAATTTCTACACATGGAGGATCTAAAAAAAATCATGGCATGCTTACTTCCTAGATATTTAGGTAGAAACAAAGAAAGCATAACTTTATCTTTACTATGAATATTTTTTACATATGAATCTTCAAGCCATTCTAAGATCCTATAATAAAAATTAGGATGCAAACTATGACTTCGAAGAACTAGATCTGTCAATGGGGAACACATTATGAGAGGATTCATGACATCAAGAATATTACTGGCTTGAACACTTCCTTTGATGATATGAATCGTTTCAAAACATGAATCATAATCATTAAAATCCGAACTAACCAAAGAATGAATATGCAATGTAGAATATTTGATCTACATAAGAATGAGTGCATTATCGTTTTCAAAAATAAATCATGTAAAATCATCTTGCAACATGTATTTTTTCCATGCGAGTGATGAAAGTGAAAGAGCATCAAATCTGACTTCATAAATGTTATGTTCGTAATTAATTTCACCATATCTTGGCATATCGAAAAGATTTGATTGTGATGGAAAAGAGTAAGATACCATGGGTAAAGTATCATGCCCACCAAAATCTAAGAATAGATCGGGATACAAAGAGTAAAAGGAATAAAAAATGGGCACATGAAAAGAATCTCTTGAGCCATCATATTTAACAATGGTATTCTCAAGACATTCCTCTTCACTTTCCTTAAAACTTTCACTCTGTTTTGGTGATAAATCCTTCAACATGATATGATCATACAAATTTGCCTCATGTATGATAGACAATTCAAAACTTTCATGACAAACATCTAATCTTTCATGTGGATAAGGTATGATTTGTGGATGAAGGTTTAAGGTTTCTTCTTCAAATTGCAAATTTACTTCTCTAATCAGTTTCATAGGAATGTTAGAATGCTTAAGTTCATTTTCATCACCCAAGTGTTCTTCAATAACTGAATTTAAGTATTGATTAGAGAAAGAATATGGACATTCACCTTGACCCAACACCAATTCTTCTTCCATGATGGTCAAGGACTGAATATACAATGCTTCAAAGGAAAAACTAGTTTGATTGTCAGTAAGAACCTTTTCAATAGATTCTACGTCCCTTGCTTGTTCAAAATTTTCGGATGGATTCCTCTCATCCTTAACAAAATTCTTCTCGCAATTAAGTGATAGGATTTGTAACTGATTCATCATTTGTGTTTGAAAATGGTTGGATGAAAAGGGCACAAACATCAGAGAGGATATTTAGTACAAATGACATGTCATCAAGTTGAAACTTATAGAAAACATGATGGATGCTTGTTAAAAAGACCTCTAGAGATGAATTATCATTGATTAGTAAATCCTGAAATTATTCACATAATTGATTGTAATCATATATTTCAAAAGCATCTAAAAATTCCTCTACAAATTGAAACCAATCAATAATGTGATATGCTAGAAAAGACTCAAACCAATGTTTAATCCGAACCCTAAAAGTAAAAGCAAACAATCTGCATAAAACCTTTAAATCAGAAATATCATGCTTGATGCATTTACACCAAAACTTGTTAAGATGGTATTTTGCAGATACATCCCCCCCACCATCAAAGGTGAGTTTGGAAAAGCAAGCAACTGTCTCATTGGGAATATCAAGTAATGCAAAGTGGAAAGCATGTTCCAAAATAGTGATTTGGGGAGCCATGGGGAAATAAATACTGTTGAATTGGTGTTCAACGCCTCCTTCAAGAATCACAACATGGTCTAATAGCCTTCCGTGGATCCATTAACTCTGAAAGTGATAATTTTATCAATAACCCGCGGGTTTTGGTTTAAGGACAGTCGTACTGCTAATAAACGGGTATCAGAGCGAAGGGTTACGAGTTCGAGTCCGCTCGATTGGTGTCGAGTATCTCAGTTGGTGCTGAGAGCCCTCGGTTGGTGTTGATGGGGAGATTGTTGAATTGGTGTTCAGCACCTCCTTCAAGACTCGTGACATGGTCTAACAGCCTCCCGTGGATCCATTAACTCTGGCAGTGATGAGTTTATCAATAACCCTGGGTTTTGGTCTAACGGTAGCCATACCGCTAAAACTTGTTGGCAGGAATTGCAGCTTGCACAGTTTGCACAGGACTTTTTTTTGTCATTAATTTCAAACTTTAAAATTCCAAAGGGGGAGTTTGTTGGTCAGTTTGCACAGGCACTGTGGATCAGTTTGCACAGGCACAACTTGAATTTCGGAGATCGTCAATTTTGGAGATCGTCACTCCGGGAGTTTCTATTTCGAGATTCTGAGAGTTTCTATTTTAGGATTTTTGCATGGTAAACAAAAACTCCAACATCACGAAGTCCCGAATACCGAAATACCGAAAGGGACACACGTCACATGATTCCGAGAGTTTCTATTTCAGGATTCTAGGAGTTTCTATTTCGTGATTTTTGCATGGTAAGCAAAAACTTCAATATCACAAAGTTCTGAATGTTGAAATACTGAAACCACGACAGTCGTCCATCTCGATGAATGATTAAGTCATATACGTTGGATTAAGAATTGGAGGAGTAATATAAGAGTTGTATATGATCGTTGATCTTTCTCGAGAAGTTAATGAGAACCATTCGATCTATGTCCACCAAATCCAATGTGAAGCCGTCAGATCATTTCAAATTTCGTGACTTGGAGTGTCGAAACACTTCATCACATAAATGCCAAAATGCCGAAATGCGAAATGTCGAAACGCTAAAATGCGAAACGCTAAAAATTTCGAGGTTCGTAACTTGGAGAATTGAAACACTTCATCATAAGAAATGTCGAAATGTCGAAATGTGAAACGCCGAAATACCTTTTTGGTGTAGGCAATGGTTACCACCGATGGTCATGTGAGAGGGAGGAGCTAGCACAAAGCTAAGCTCTATTTTGGGGTTTCATAACTTGAAGTGTCAAGACTCTTCGACACAGGATTGTCGAATTGCCAAAATGTGAAATGTCAAATGCATTTCGATTAACCTGTGGTCACGACCAATGGACATATGGGTTAGCACAAGTGGTTTTCCAAAGCACTCAAGGGTTATTCCGTGCTGAAAAATTAAAACATATGTATGTTCATCAAACTGGTTAAATGTTTAAACTGATCATGTGGATATTTTTCGTCTTGATGCCTTGACCAATAATAATCGTTGTAAGGTAGTTATTCAGTTATTGTAACTGAATCTTCGAAGCCTGAGGGTTCGAGTGTATGCTCTGAATGTACAGGGTAGAATTAAGTGAAATTGGGTGAGATGAATGTGGGTGTGTTTGGAATTAATGGTATAGCCATAGCTCTAAGGTAAAATTCATTTCTGTAAATGAATATAAAACCAGAATAAAATCATACAGGGATAGTGAGAAGAAATGATGAAGATATAGCAGAGATCAAGGGGTGAAGAATGAATTTTGATATGATTATATAAACAGAGAGGAATTGAATGATGAATCTTTTTCCAAAGAAGATAAAGAGATGGTTTGCAGGTTCTTAGTGACAAAGAAGGATTCTAGGGTGGTAGGGAGGAGCAAGGGGAGACTGTAAAAGTCTCCTGTACAAGTTGGTGCTTGTACATCTGGGAGTTGTAGCTTCCATTCAGTAGGTGTTGAAGAAATAGAGGTAGCAACCTCATCTGGGTTGTAGCTCAGATAAAATAAGAATGTAAAGAGGAGTTGGATCTTTCCTTTCATTCATAAGAAGAAGAGGTTTCTCCCTTTTGGGTTTCCTCATGAAAAATCATTGTGTCACTGTTTCATTTATGTGATTGTATATTTATTGGTTAAATGTATTATTGCAAGTTAAATGTTAAAGGCATGATTTATTGATTAATAAGTAATCTTCTTATAAAATGAA
>ML799219.1:8365-20524 GCA_009831015.1 Picea engelmannii | reverse complement strand
TTATTAAGTAAACATATTATAATTAAGGGTCTACTATAAAATACAAGGAGAAATAAGGAAATAAAGTATATATATATATATATATATATATATATATATATATATATATATATATATATATATGGGCTTTAAAGTAGGGAGAAAAAAAGTTAAAGTTCTTTTATTTAAAATATATACACCAAAGGGACCTTGATTAATATTATTAAGAAAAAACAAAAAGAGGTTTTAAAAGTTTGGAGAAAAAAGTTAACGTTCTTTAATTTAAAATATATACACCAAAGGGATTTTGAGGAATATTATTAAGAAAAAATAAAAGGTGATTGATATTATCAATTAAAGGGTTACAAAAGATATTAATTATCATAAAATATCGACGAAAGATCAAAATGGACAATTCTAAAATGATGAATGTAAGATTTTCTTATGAAGGATGTTGCATTTCAACTTATGGGTTATTTACATTAAAGGGGATTATTTAAGAAAGAGAGATTAACATCATTATCACCATGACCCAGGATGAGAATTCTATTAATATTAATTTGGCGAATCAATTATTTATTTTGGAGCATAACATAAGTGAAAAGACAAATATGTTTTGCAAGAGACAATATGAAATTAAAGACTTACAAGTAACAATTGATGATTATGAATATATATCTCAATTCAATGTCACAACTATGTATAGAGAACAAATCGACATCATTATCGGGCTACCCTGGTTTAAAAGTCTAGGTACCTTCATTTTAAACATAGAAAAAAAGTTTGTGACTTTTCCCTATAAAAAGAAGATGATGACTCTTCAAGACATTACTATGAAGTTAAAATCGATAACACCTTCATCAAAAGACTTTAAAGTTATCTCGAAGGTGATCCTTCTGAATAATCAGAAATCGATATCAAAGATGCAAAAAGAATATGATGAAGTTATTGCTGATAAAAACCAAGAAATATCTCACTTAAAAAGTCATAGTGAAAAATTACTTACTCAGATTAAGAAGTCATGGGATACAAAACGTGTCTAGGAGTTGGAGCAAGAGAATCAAGATCTCGGGAAGGAATTATCACGAAAGGATGAAGAATCTTCTTGTTTGGAAAACCTTAATCAAAAATTGCTTGAACAAATTTAAAAGATGAAAGATGAAAAGCCAGAGAATCGAAATATTATAAATAAAGTCAAGAAATCAGAAGATGAAGAAGAAATTTCACGCCTAAGGGTTCATAATCAAAATTTACTAACACAAATTAAAAAGTTGAAGTATGATAAGAAGACTTTACAAGAAAAGCTAGATTGCAAAACATCATTAGTCGATAAGGAAACGATAACAGACCCAATCAACCTTACAACTCAAAAGGTGACAAATCTAGCTGATGTAAAGATGTTTTCAAATGTTGAGGTACAAACAAGCCAGACATATCAAGAAGACTTAATTCCAAAATTTAATCAACAAAAAGCTACAAGTATATGAAGTAAGGATCAAGTTGCAAGGATGCCTTATCAACATATTAATCACAAAAATCGATACTTTAGCCAATCCTTGTATCAACAGAAACAAATGACCAGTATGTCAACGAATATTACTTCCACTGCAAGTGATGCTCAAAATAGAAGTTGTCATGGGAGTCAAAATACATCAAATTCTTTCCAAGAACCCTATAAACTCCCCATGCAAAAGATCGAATTAGGATGGGCAGACTCCTTTACAATGTGATAGTTATGCTCGGCACTTAGAAGATCCTATCATCTCTGGTTCTCAATGATTACTAACTCAATAATGAATAAGCATGAGACAATAATTATAAGCTAGAGCAAGAGATAAGTCTTCCATAAAGTATGCTTTGAGGAAAAAGCATTTTTAAGGGGGAGGCAATGTTATGAACATAAACATACATAAATAGATATTCATAACATAATAATTAATTAATAAATAGTAACTATTAATAATGAAAGGACATGTCTATTAGTTAAGGGCGCCCCTGCATGGGTATATAAATGAGCCCTCATTCTTAATTGTATATCATTTTATCTTATCTTATCTATTCATATTTTATATATTATTTACAGTCCTACATTGATTACTTTGTTATATTCCAAGTATTTTGGATAACTCTTGTGTGAGCGAACTTTGTTCATCTCAGTGTTTATGTACAATATCTATATGCAATTTACAAAGTTTAAGCAAAGCCTTACGAAAATAATTGTTTTCAACTAATGGATCAAAATAAGAAAATAAAGGGAACTGTCTTTGTACTATAAATGACAAACTAATAAAAAATGATTAAATAAGATTGTAAATGATAAAACGATAATGGTCAAAGCATTTAACGTTTAAATGATGATCATTATTCATTCACAGATAAACAAATTAAATAAAATATAAACTAACTAACCTGACGTTGATTAGCAGTACTAAGCCAGATTCGTCTCTCTATATTTTTATAAGCTCCTCTTAACCTATTGCTGCTCATAAATTATTTGCATCAATCCAATATTATTTTTGGATCAATTATCTTGAACGTATTTAGATAATAAAATCAATCCATGATCAGATTTGTACCAAATAACTGATAATAGAAACATGTGAAACAAAAAGAAACCAAATTAATAACATAAAAATTGTGAATAAAACAAAATCTAGAACAATAAAATTAAAATGAATTTAAACTAACTATAAGTTCTAAACAAACATTGTTTATATTTTCCTTTCAAATATAATCTTAAAATTCTAGAAGCTTCAAGTTGATGGAGATGAGAAAATTATTAATTTTGGGTTTTCACAAAATCAAACAAATGATAGATAATTATTTTTTTTTTTTTTTGAAATGAGATGCAAACTAACAAAAGAATTTAAATAATTAAACCTACCAAATGATTTTGAGAAAATGATTGCTAATGAGAAAAAGACGAAAACGTAATCATAATTTAAGAGAAAGTAAACAGTTGATAAAAATTAATGTTTTCGTTTAAATTAAGATTTTTATGTTCGTCTCTCCCTCATTCAAATTCGATCAAATGTGAACAAATGTCATAGAAAAGATGTGTCGCAATAAATGTTCTTCCTATAAAATAATGGTTATTAATCCATGTCTTCAACCAAGCCATTCTCATAGTAGATAAATTCAATAAGGAAGAGGTAATAACAAACTCCCAAATTATGAAGCTCGTGTTAGAATATAATGGATGTACTCATTTAACCATAAACAATATAGCAATATTGTCACCCAACCATAGGCCGAAGCCACCCCCGAGCACCTTAACCTTGATAGAGAATGATTCCAGAAGTAAAACCTAGGCTTAATATCCAAACAAAAGTGGTGCACCTCTCTCCAAGGATAGGGAACCAAACAAGAATAACAAACGTTGATCAGAGAGTCCAACCCAGAAAACCGAAAAATGCAGATTGCAGAATTGTCGGCAGTAGCTACTCCCAAGACTTGTGCACAAACTAGCCAACTGCAATGCGCATAGGTGTACTTCTACAGTTCTGAGAATGCCTGCCAAAATGAAGACTGGCCTCCTATATTTATATTTTTTCTGCCAAACTGTCTGGGCCGACTTCTCATTCTGGGTGCTAATTACTTAGTATATAACATTTCCTTTAGCCAACTTCTTCTCTTGGAGGCTAATAACCTAATACAAATCATTCTCTTGAGTCGACTTGTCTTCTAGGGTTCTCAATCAATTAGTTAGGGTTTCTTATTGCTTCCCAGAATATTATATTCTTGTCAAGTTTACACGTGGAGGTAAATACCTCCCGCAGCTACAATAATATCAACACTCCCTCCTAGCTAGGGAGGTATTGAAGGTCATGAGCATAAACATACCATTCAACCAGTAGTATCATCATAGTGTATAGACTATATCATTATTATATCATGAGCACCATCATCACTATCAGTGTCATCTGAAAACATCAACTGCATCATCTCTCGAAACCATACTCCATCTGAGTACTCAAACATGATGTTGAGTAAGTCACTCACTCCAAGGAGTGATACAAGAGCCATTCTTCTAATCTGGGCATATGTACTAGAAGAATAGATGTTTTGGACCATTTTCCATCTAGAGAATCTATTTCCATCAATACACTGATCATCCATCTAGCTGATAATCATTTTCAATACTTTTGATAGTTTACAAGGTAATCATAACAATGTCATTCAATAGAACACAACTATGTCTATCCATAGTAGTACACAACTACTATCCAATGGTACACTACCACACCAAGTATCACACAACTACTTGATCAGTGACATATAATCACAATCAGAAAGAACGCATCCACCACAGTAGCATACATCTACTATCCAAAGAAATATAGTTTCCATAGAAATCATATCATCTAATATCAACCTGCATAGAAAAACAATGTCATGATATAAACTAAATCATTTGGGCCATTCTTCCACTCACATCTGTGATATATGGAAGAGAATCTTCCCTCAGAAGGTAGAACATCAGTCATGAGATACCAGACTATTCTTCTCAAGCATAGAAGAATAATTGTTCTGATTTCTAAGCTTGAACCATTCACCTATCTAGGCCATTCCTCCGACACTAAACAAATTGAAACCTGGAGAGAATGAGTCTGCCCTAGGGAATGTCTATCCTTGATTGTTGAACCTGGACCATTCCTCCAGCACTAAACAAAGTGCAACCTGGAGAGAATGAATCTTCCCTAGGGAATGACTATCCAAACCATTTCCTAAGGAAATTAATGTCCTGCACCAACCTCCAAAATGTACCATTCTTTGAAACTACTCACAATTGTGAGCTTCAAAAGAATGAATATCCAGTGAGGTAGACCAGTCTTCTTGACCACTACTGACAGTGACTGTCAAGAAGAAATATTGTCCTAGACCATTCTCCCCACACTAGCCACAAGGGGAATCGATTTCTATGGTACATCAAAAATCCATTGAACCATTTTCATTACGAAAATGACTGTTCAATTTGGACCATTTTCCAAATTGGAAAATGCATGTCCGTCAGAAATATCAAACCACTTTCCAAACTCGAAATGGAACTGCTCATCCTGGACCATTTTTTGAACTGAAAAATGATTGTCCATAAATCAATAACACATCAATGCTCCCTCCCAACCTGGGAGTCATTTCTTCCCTTTTCAATAAGGAAGTCATCTCCACGAGCTCCAACTTGTTTATGAGTATGCAAACTCTTTCATCTTGGATAGAGTCTTTACCAAAAATATATGCTTATCTGGCCATCTGTGGAGATATATTGGAGAACCACTTCTCCTTTCTGGACCTCATAATGGAGAATGTAATGCTTGATCTCAATGTACTTTGGTATTTTTGGAACACTATTTTTCTCTGAAGGCTTCATATAGCTCTTATCAATATAGTATATCATTGTTGGATTCATCTTTTATTTCCTACTAGCTCATAACATCGTGGCAAGGGTCAAACTAGAACATATCCAAGTGGTACTTCTTCTACCATCATGAGAGTTTGTCATGGATTAGCAATCCATCATCTTGAGATTCTAAGTAACCATTATGATACAATATCTCTGTTATAGAAATTTTTCACGACGTGTCTATTGTGCATTGGAGGCTGTGCACCAAGTTGCTTGAATCCATATAAGATCTTCTTCCATATGCATACAAGATTCTCTTTCTAGTATACCTCAAAAACTTGAGGTTTCTATACATACACTTATTGTTGAATTATTCTGATAACATTCCTTACATTTATCTGATGTAAAATCCAACCCATGGATATTGCAGAAGATATAATGGCTCATGTAGAGGTATGTCTGGAACAAGATATCATCATAGTCCTCTCCCTCCATCTGGGAGAACCTTTGGTTCTGGATCTCGCAATGCTTTCATTCATAATTCTTCCATACATTGTTCTTCATCACAACTTTCATTTCTTCTTCTTGATTGCTTTTAGAAGGTTCAGATCAAGGTGGTAGTCTTGTGATTCTTGATATAATGACTGGTTGTCCTGGATTTTCTTTCTCTCTTGGAATATTCATGTTCTTCCTCATGTTTCTCTTTGGCTCTTGGGTTCATGGATTTTTCTATAGATTCCATGCCCTGAATATTCCAACTTCTTCCTTTTAGGATATGGATGGACAACCAGGGATACTTTAAGGATTATTTTTGAACAAGACTTCTTCTAAGGTCAAATTGAACATGTGTTGCTTTTCATGGTTGCTACTATTGATGGAACATGGATAGATACGTCATCATCTTCAATGGATCATATTATTTAGGATTAGCTCCCTCCTAATCCTTTCTTCATGCATGAATGCATGCTCTTCTTTTGGAATTATATAATCGACTCACTCCATTTAACAAAGTCCACACTTTTGTCTGCATCCTTATTTCCTTCTTGTCTTAGAAAAAGTATGTTTTGTCCTGCTTGGCCTTCTTTGATGATTCCCTTTCTACGACAACTGATGCTTTGTGTGTTTCATTCCTTTTCTTTAACTCGAGACAATGATTCTTGTAGTGACCATATATTTGACAATTGAAGCATTGTATTTTTGACATATCTTTCTCTTGATTTGGTTTCTTCCTGGAGCCAAACTTCTTTTTATTCCTAAAATTCTTGAACCTTGATGTGAAGGCTTGATCATCGTATTTATTTTGGGGTTTCTCTTTTGCACTAATCCTTGATTCTTCTTGTGCACAACAAGTCCAAATTTCTTAAAATGTAGGATACTCCTTCCGTGTGTTCATGCTTACAACAAATGCATCCCATGTCTTGGGAAGACCATTGAGTACTATATTTACCAGTTCCTTCTCTGAAATGATCTATTCAATAGCTTGTAGTTGATATTTTAACTGTGATATTCTAACAAAGTATGATGTTATGTTGTCATTATCATTCATTTTCATGTCACAGAGCTCATTCTTTAGACTCATTATTTGTCCAATGTTTCTGACTGAGAAGAGGTTTGTTAGGGCATCATACATATTCTTAGATGAGTCAAGATGGGAGATGTAGTGTATCAGGTGGTCTTTTATACATTCCACTATGATACTCATGGCATTGATGTCATTGTCTTTGAACTTCTCCATAACTGCAACATTCTAAGGTTCCTTCTCTTTTCCTTCTTCGATCTTTGGTTCCATGATATTTCATTTCACGATATCCAACACTTTATTCTCGGAAAGGATGAGGTCAATCCTTGTCTTCCATACTCTAAAGTTAGAATCCCCTTCTAACTTGTTTTATGACTTCATAGAGTAAGTCATAATTGCTTTGACTTGGTCAACCCTTGATTTTTACCAAAAACTCAAACTTGGAATCTTAGCTTGTTGAGAGTACCAGGAGATGTGATAGGCTAGGGTGCACTAGGATATCTATAAATTAGGTCAATATCTTCACTTAAGGTGCCTCAATGAGAGGGTTAGGATTTCATTGTTGCAGCTGAAACTGGTTGCAACTGCAACTGAGAAAATCCTCCCAATCTATCTTCCAACGGTTAGACTACCAGAAGATAGTGTGGGACCATAACCTGTTAGAATATAATGGATGTGCTCGTTTAACCATAGACAATATAGAAATATTGTCACTCAACCATAGGACAAATCCATCCCTGAGCACGTTAACCTTGATAGAGAATGATTTTGGAAGAAAACCCTACGCTAAATAGCCAAAAAAGGTGGCGCACCTCTCTCCAAGGATAGTGCACCAAACAAGAATAACAAAAGCTGATCAGAGAGTCCAACCCAGAAAACTGAAAAACGCAGATTTCAGAACTGTCAGCAACAGTTGCTCCCAAGACTTGTGCACAAACTGGCCAACTGCAATGCACACAGGTGTACTTCTACAGTTCTGAGAATGCCTTCCAAAATGAATACTAGCCTCCTATATTTATATTGTTTTTGCCAGACTTCCTGGGCCGACTTCTCATTCTGGGTGTTAATTACTTAGTATATAACATTTCCTTTAGCCTAATTATTCTCTTGGAGGCTAATAAACTAATACAAATCATTCTCTTGAGCTGACTTATCTTCTAGAGTTCTTAATCAATTATTTAGGGTTTCTTCTTGCTTCCCTGAATATTCTATTCTTGTCAAGTTTACACATGGAAGTAAATACCTCCCGCAACTACCATAATATCAACAGCTCGTCCATCAACATCAAAAATATGTAGAAAGAAAAATGAAATGGCTTTTGAACTTCATGAAATTCAAAGAAAAGAAAAGAAAATAATATAAAATCAAACCCACCTCAAAACAAAGCAAACCAATACCATTCCAATCAAGTCAAAGGGAAAAAAAAAAACCGAAGAATCCAAGTAAAATTTCGAGGGACCCTAGATTTTGATTAAAAATAAAGAAGGGGGTTGTTGGGCCCAATAGAGTTGTGCCATTATCATTAAGTTATGTCATTAAGGAGCACCTTTTCAATCCGAAATTAACTTTAAAGTAACTTTATTTTGAATTATTCCCAAAAGTAAATATAAAACATTATTTGGAAATATTATTAAAAGTGGCTCTAAAAACTATGCAAGTGAAATTCCCAAGATATATATTGAATCATACCCTTGTAGAACATGATCTCTCTTTCCAACTAATGTGAACCATTTTTTCCTTATAAAAACGAGGTTCTTGGTGAGATTGAGGAGCTTTATTTTGGATATATGACACCCTTATGATGGTATTGGAATAAATATTGGTAACCTTCCCTTTGTCCTTGTTTACCTTGAGAGATAATTTCCCTCACTCTCTAATTGAGATTTTACCTTGAGGGTATCCTATTGGATTTACTTGTATCTACCTAGAGAGTAAGATTCTTATCTAAGGAGGAATTACATATATGTGGTTGAAGGTTGAGGGACCTAGATTCAAGTGATGGAGGTGCTACAAAAATGGATCATGTATTTATGTTTGATATAACATACATTTCATGGTTTTTAATATAGATATATCTTCTTACCCCCACCCCTCCCACCTAATTCCGTGTTATTGTGCTTGTGCATGCTTAGTATTAGATCTAGGAATTAGTATTGAATTGTTTAAATTGAAAATAGATTAGATTAGTATCTTCATTGAAATGAATATGTTGGATTGGAGAAAGGTTTTGTTTCTTGAACCCATGCATATATGAAGATAAATCTATAGCTATAGCTATCTTATATCATATCTACTCACTTAGATCTACATCAACCAATGTTAAAAGTGTATGTCTCTCTCCTTATTTTTCACATCATTTTATGAGATGTTTATCTAGGGAAATTAGTTGTCTATGGTGAGATTCCAACTCTTTCACTAAGGTATAATAGATCTAATGATAGAAGTGATAACTGTGCTTGCCTTGTGAGATACAAAATATTTTTTGGAGGCCTATGTATTTGGTTTTTGATATTGAAAAATCCCATGAGGCCATGAGACCCATTCATTCTACACTAAATGTAAAAATGTTGCAGGTATACCACTTATGGGGAAATGATTCACTCTACAATGCTTTAATGATAGTTTGGGACCATGTGCATGAGCCATTATCCCAAGAGGAAACTCTTAGGGTCTATGTCTCTAGGTTTTTGTCATAAACTATCACTTAAACCAGAAGACCCATCCTTTCTACGCAAAATGTCAAACTCTTAACCATATCCTAATCGAAGGTAAAAGCTAATATATTCAGATGGATTATATGGAGGTTTTGGGCCATATTTATGGCCTATGAATTGTAGAATAAAACATAAGGGCCCCAGTCCCTAATTTGTATATATATAAATGAAGTCTTGGGACATTAGACCTATTACTTATTAGTATCTAAGTCCCTACTTTTCATTCTTAAAGCATCACCTAGCCTTTGTGACTCATTAATGTTATGCCAAACATAAAAATTATTCTTGGCTTGAGGTTTTAGGCCAAAAATTACCTTTATAAGGCCTTTATGTTAGTTATGGGCCTTATACATGTCTTATGAGACCTAAAGTAAATTAATTATTTGAGCCTAAGTGTCTAGTTTTGCATCACCAAACCATAAATCTAGAGTTGAGACTCGTAGATGCTCCACCAATCACTAGAATAATTTATATATCTCATTTGTAAGACAAATATTCCATTTATAAATCCTTTGTGATGATTTAGGGCTATGTGTATATACCATTATCCCTAAAAGTAGATTTTATGAACTAATTTGTCATGTTTAACCTTGAACCATGCAATAGGCAATGAGACCCATCCATAGAAAGTTGAAATGGCCAAAACAAGTGCACTAGGTATCTAAATATTCTTTCCCTTTCATCATTCAAAACCAATGAGTTATTAGGAAAGTGTGAGATGCACTACTTGATGAAGAAACATGTCAAAGGCACCTTTGACATATTAATTGTTTTTTACTCTGCAATGTTGATATCTCACTCATGACATATTGGGTGTAGGTGAATGAAGAAACTTTTTTAATAGTGCATTTCATATCTAGTCATTATCCAAGGGTAAAAAAATAGTATATTTTTTCTTAGCAAGACATGCCTACGATGGAGTGCTAGTAGTGGAAATTGGTCTTTATCTAAAGAGAATCTATTCAGAGCATTGAAGGAACAAGAAATTGATTTTGATTGGGCTTGAGGGTACTTTAATGGGGGCCTACCACGATATCTTAGGTTTGTGTGGGGCTAGGGAAATCTTATTCCTGAACCAACAACACTTTTTCAACCTAAAGTTTGCAGTAGGGATAGGTACCAGTAACTAAGAAAACATTTATGCTATGTGGATTTTATTGAATAACAATGTAGACAAGGGTGTTAAAAAATTTCAAGTGTTTGGAGATCAGAAGTTGATGATGGATTGGGAAGACAAAAAATGTAAATTAAATAATATGTTTCTTAAGGATCTTATGAATCTATTCATGTAAGTAAAGGAGAGTTATAAATTTATATCCTTTTCTCATGTCTATAAAAAAATTTAATATCCTAGCATATCAGTTATCAAAAGGCACTTTGTTGCTAGAAGAAGGGATCCTTAATGAGCAAGAGCTAAGAGAATGGTCTCTAATATCAATCTTTGATCAAATTTTGTTTTAATACAAGGGTTCATACCTCTAGATTCCCATTTCTATGGTTTTTATCTATTAATCTTGAAATATTTTTGTGTTATATCCTTTAGGTTAGATGAAAAAGAATTGGTTTATTATTGTAAAGGTTACTTTCAAGGAGCCTAGAAGATTGTTTGCAAGTAGACATAGAGAAAGAATAGGATCAATATGAAATATAGTACCCGAGTGTTTCTTTTTTTAGCCTAAAAGGACAACATGATGTATATTTTGATTTCATCTTATAAATATAAAATATAAAGTTATTTTTTCCTAGGAAAAAATAGGCATGCCTACAATGGTCCCAACACCACCATATTTATCATCACTAACTTCTTCAGCCACCATTAGTATTGATTTACTCATTATCATCTTAGGTTTGGGTACACATTGTGTAAGTGACCCACTAGGTTTGGACCTTCTTGAACATAGCTTCCATAAATGCATTCGCATTCCATATTTTCATAACATGGGTGGTTTTTTTAGATGTTAACTTGTATTTAAAAGGACCAACAACTTCTTGCATTCACTCATCATCACCAAGAATTCGATGTCTCTCTGGGTATGACAGATTCAAAGTTAAGATGGATCTACATTAATGTGTGTGTGTGTGTAAGAATTTTTTTACTTTGAATTTTTTAAATGACACGTGTTAACTCCATATTAACATTGAAGGAAGGAATACCACATCTCTCTCACATGGAGATGTATAAAGTACCTATGTGCTGAATTAAAATTTTTATTTTCAATTACTCTATCTATATAAAGTTCATATAAAATTATTTTACTAAAGGTGGATGTTAAAATATTTTTTAATGCCACGTGTCGACTTTCAATTGTTATGTATATATATATATATAATGATGATGATTATGATGATGATTAACGTCCACTAAAACCTAATTGGTCTATCGGACCTTAAGAGGGTAAGTGATTACTTGTGATTCTTTAGAATTTTGTTTCTGTTCTCGAAAAGCATTAAGAGAAGCTTTCAAAGATCTGTTAGGATATTTAGACACTTAGGAGTTAGTTAAGATCTACTTGGTCTAATATGTCGTTAGGTAAAAGTGTGTTTCTTTAGTATGCATTAGTATGCATTTGTAGTTAGGAAATCCGACGGTCACGATATGTTCCCGA
>ML799218.1:90113-162138 GCA_009831015.1 Picea engelmannii | reverse complement strand
TCATCTTGTACTTGAACATTTAAGTGGGGTAAAAGTAGGTTGCCCCCTCGAAGAGGCTTATTATCTGAAATTATCTCTTTTTCAAGGCGTTGAGTACTTTTCCTGAGGTTTTTATATGCTATATTGATGTTTGGTTCTTAACACACACAATGGCGGAAGGTTATTCTTTTGACTAGGCCAAGATATTGTCAAATTTTATGGACAGTGAAATTACATAATACCAAACAAAGAAAACCAAAGGGCAACCAACTTCATTCTTCATGTCAGCTTATATTATGGACACCATTTGTTTGATGATGCCTTTCCCACTGATGGGATGGAGTTGGACTCCATATAGTTCAGAACCAATTCATGTTTATCATTCAAAACTCTAGGAAGATAAGGCAAAGGATTCCTTTTACGAAATCTATAATTAGGTAGCAGTGTTGATGCATACTGTTATTTTTGGTCACTAACCTCCTAGAATTTCATATGCAGTTGCGGCTAACGTAGAGAAGGTGGTAGACTGGTACATCGAGGAACACTTCTCTTATATCACAGTTTTCAGTTATTCATTTCCCCCCTATGCTCTTGATCCAAATTCGGATCCAGGAGCTTGATGGGGCTTAGAAAGGCCTAAAAATCAATGTTCTCATAATAGTGTCAAAACGGACGTGTGTGTAGGCCTCGTCGATACGAACACAACGCAACATAAACGGGTTCAAACGGACATCGTATGCTCCTGATATCGCATTCTGTTTGAAACGTCAAACTGGCAAAAAGTCAAAGTCAAAGTCAATCGTCCGTACAACATGACACGTGGTAGGTACGGTGATGACATGGAAGGTGTGCTTACGTGGCCAATTTCTGACAAGGCAGGTACGATGCTGACACATGGGTGAATCATTGATTGACAAGTGGCATTAGTCCAATGAATAAGGAGGTGCCATGTGGCCCAAACTTGGGTTGCCACGTGGCACCAGGTGGTTGGCTCGTTTGGTTGTATGTTATAAAAATTATGGTCTCCATGAGTTTTGAAATTGTGACCTCCAAGGTAGGCTATGACTTGTGAATAAGTTGTATTCCATTGCACTACTATGTGACTTGTTATAACAAGTCCACAAAGTTATATGTAAAGTGTTGTTTAAGTATGTGGGCGTAGGGGCCACGGGCTATAGTTCGAATCCCTTACCATATGCACGAGAGTTATGGCTATGACTTAGCCTTTGAATCCAAGAATATCAACCATATGACCATAAATAGGGGTGCACGCTCATCTTGGGGGGCTTATCCCTATTATTTGGCATAAAGTGGGTTTTGACCTTATCTTTATGGTTTTTATTGCTTTTATTAACCAATTTTGGTTATTTGGCCATATCTTGGTGAATATTGGGCCAAATTGAGTGCCAAAAGAAGTGGGATGTTGGGATTTTATCCCTCTACCTCATGGATATATAAAACAAGCCATTGTGAGGTTTGAAACAAGCAATAAGCAACAAAGAATCTTGAAGCAAGTCAAGGAAGAACTTGCCAAGGTCAAGTAGTCTTGAGCAATGCAGAGTAGCTGAGCTTTGGAGGCAGTTTCTGGGAGTTCTACTACTCCATTTTCAGTGTTGTATGTTGAATCAGTTTTCTGAGACAGATCAGAATATATCTAGTCATTCAGAGCACTATATGATGTAATTTTAATGCAGATTGTAAAGCATTGAATATTGAATAGAGAAAGCCTCCCTCACTGAAGACAAAGGCCCAGAGATGTAGGCGGATTTTGCCGAACTCCGTTATCAACTTCTTGTGTCAAATTTGT
Organism: Picea engelmannii; assembly: GCA_009831015.1. NCBI lineage: Eukaryota > Viridiplantae > Streptophyta > Pinopsida > Pinales > Pinaceae > Picea > Picea engelmannii. The sequence continues at coordinate 160,352 of ML799218.1, read as the reverse complement.
TGATGGTTTGATTCTTTATGTGATATGATGTTCTCTTCATATTATAATCTTGTTTATTGTTTTCATATTCACATGCACCGTCAGAAAAAGGTCTTGATAAATTTGAAGTTATAGTGTGAAATTGCTAAGCTTCGATTTTCGGATCAAGTGGTATTAGAGCAGGCTGACATTTGTAGGAACTGTGAATATGGGAAAAATATTGAAGAGAGATAGACTCCAGGAGCTTGAGGAGATCAACCAAACAATGCAGCAAGAGAATGTTGAATTGTGGATATTGGTGGAGATTATCGAGGAAGATAGGGAAAGAATGCGGACGTTGATGTTGGCAATGGAAGCAAGGCCAGTTGGAGGAAGTCCTTCAGTTAGAAGCTCGGGCCCTGTCAGGGATGATGGAACTCATCCATTCCAGAGGCGATCAGATGAGAATGATTCATATACTCCTGCTAATATGGTTGAGGAGAAGTCGGTAGGAGAGGCCATTGGCACATTCTCTTCACCAGTAGAAAGCACTGATTACACTCCAGCCTCACTTGTAGTTGATCAGGAAGTGGAGTCCGACCATCTGGAGATAGAAGCATTTGAAAAACATACCAAAGGATTAGGTATGAGAATGTTATCAAAGTTCAGATATGAAAAAGGACAAGGCCTTGGAAAATATGGCCAAGGCAGAGCCAAGCCGATTGAATTGCGTGAGCATCCACTCTGGGAAGGATTGGGATAAGCAGGAGAATATTTTGAGGAAGACAGACCAATGATTCGTTGCACACACTGTCAAAAGTTCGGACACAATGTAGACCATTGTTGGGAACAACATCCAGAATTGACACCGGAATGGTTTCAAACTCGACAAGGAAAATAGGTAGCTCGAGCTAGCAGCGACGCAAATAGTGAGTCGTGGAAGAAAGGTAAACATATTCAAAGGTATAAATCACCTTCGCCCACCTTTACTGATGATCATGCTAGAGTCATGAACCTTATCAGAAAAACAATTCCATGCACATTTTGTAGAAGCCATAACCATTGTGTTGCAAACTGCAGGAAACAAAAGGTATATGGAAGAAATATCATGGCAAAAAGAAGTACGCCAAGACATGATGACGTGACACTACAGGTCAAAGAGTATCTATGAGCAAAGTTAGTGCAACCAGGGAAGGAGTCAGAGAAATCCAAGGGGGATTCGACTCGGACAGGGCGTGATTCCATCAAGTTTTTTTGAGAAAGAAACACTTTCTCACATTTTCAGAAGAACAGACCTTGTGAAGATAGTTGTTGGAAGCTGCATCCAGAGTTGCAATGCTCAACAAACCCTGAAGGGCACGAGCAAGAGATGGATGTTGCAAAGGAACAAAAAGACATTATCGAGGAGAAGAAGGACACTGCAAGAGGACAATAGGCAAATGTTGTAGAGAAGTAGAGGAACGATCACGACACTCCGTTAGCAGGATATGGGTCGTCCAACTGGAACTGGGCAGATTTTATGCCCTATATGTAAATTGAGTCAGTGTCATTGTCATTGATGTAATAAAAGTGATTTGATTTATGGAATCACTTATTGAGTCTAGTTAATGTTAAGTATAGGCTGTTTTTCATTAGTCAATTGATGTAAGGATATGGTTGATTGATGAAATAAACCTTTTGGGGTCCAAAAGGTCTTTAGTGGGAAGGCGTGATCCAGATTCGGATCGAGGAGCTTGATGGGGCTCAGAAAGGCCTAAAAATCAATATTCTCAGAATGGAGTAAAAACGGACGTGTGCATAGGTCTCGTCTATATGAACCCAACGCAACTTGAACGGGTTCAAACGGACATCGTATGCTCCTGACATCACGTTCTATTTGAAAAGTCAAACTGGCAAAAAGTCAAGGTCAAAGTCAACAATTCGTACAACATGACACATGGAAGGTAGAGTGATGACATGGCAGGTGTGCTTACGTGGCTAATTTATGACAAGGCAGGTATGATGCTAACACATGGGTGAATCATTGATTGACAAGTGGAATCAGTCCAGCGAATAAGGAGGTGCCATGTGGCCTAGACTTGGGCTGCCATGTGGCACCAGGTGGTTGGCTCGTTTGGTTGTATGTTATAAAAATTATGGTCTCCACGAGTTTTGAACTCCTGAACTCCAAGGTAGGCTACGACTTGGGAATAATTTGTATGCCATTGCACTACTATGCGACTTGTTATAGCAAGTCCACAAAGTTATATGTAAAGTGTTGTTAAGTATGTGGGCGCGAGGGCCATAGGCTATAGTTCAGATCCCTACCATATGCATGAGAGTTATGGCTATGACCTAGCCTTTGAATCCTAGAAGTTCAACCTTATGACCATAAATAGGGATGTGCGCTCATCTTGGGGGTCTTATCCCTATTATTTGGCATAAAGTGGGTTTTGACCTTATCTTTATGGTTTTTATTGATTTTATTAACCAATTTTGGTTATTTGGCCATATCTTGGTGGATATTGGGCCAAATTGAGTGCCACAAGAAGTGGGATGTTGGGATTTGATCCCTCTACCTCATGGATATATAAACCAATCCATTGTGAGGTTTGAAACAAGCAATAAGAAGCAAATAATCTTGAAGCAAGTCGAGGAAGAACTTGCCAAGGTCAAGTAGTCTTGAGCAGTGTAGAGTAGGTGAGCTTTGAAGTCAGTTTCTGGGAGTTCTACTACTCTATTTTTAGTGTTGTCTATTGCATCAGGTTTCTGAGACAGAGAAGAATATATTTGGTAAGTCAGATCCCTGTATGATGTAAATTTAATGCATATTTTAAAGCATTGAATATTGAATAGAGAAAGCCTCCCTCACTGAAGACAAAGGCCCAAAGACGTAGGCAGATTTTGTCGAACTCCATTATCAACTTCTTATGTCCAATTTGTTGATGGTTTGATTCTTTATGTGATATTATATTCTATTCATATTATAATCTTGTTTATTGTTTTCATATTCACATGCACCATCAAAAAAAGGTCTTGATAAAATTGAAGTTAAAGTGTGAAATTGCTAAGCTTCGATTTTGGGATCAAGTGGTATCAGAGCAGTCTGACATTTGCAGGAACTGTGAATATGGGAAAAATATTGAAGAGAGATAGACTCCAGGAGATCGAGGAGATCAACGAAACAATGTAGCGAGAGAATGCTAAATTGCGGAGATTGGTGCAGATTATCGATGAAGACAGGGAAAGAATGTGGATGTTGATGTTGGCAATGGAAGCAAGGCCATTTGGAGGAAGTCGTTCAGTTAGAAGCTTGAGTCCTATCAAGGATGATGGAACTCATCCATTCCGGAGGAAATCGGATGAGGAGGATTCATATACTCCTGCTACTCTAGTTGAGGAGAAGTCAGTACGAGAGGCCATTGGCACATTCTCTTCGCCAGTAGAAAGCACTGATTACACTCCAGACTCACCTGTAGCTGATCAGGAAGTGGAGTCTGACCATATGGAGATAACAACATTTGAGAAACATAGCAAAGGATTCGGTATGAGAATGCTATCAAAGTTTGGATACGGGAAAGGACAAGGCCTTGGAAAATATGGCCAAGGCAGATCCGAGCCGATTGAAGTGCATGAGCGTTCACTCCGGCAAGGATTGGGATATGCAAGAGAATATTTTGAGGAAGACATTCCAGTAATTCATTGCACACACTGTCCAAAGTTTGGATATGATGTTGACCATTATTGGGAGAGACATCCAGAATTGACACAAGAATGGTTTCGGACTCGGCAAGGCAAACAGGCAGCTCGAGCCAGCAGCGACGCAAACAATGAGATGTGGAAGAAAGGTAAACATGTTAAAAGGTATAAATCACATTTTCCCACCTTTACTGATGAGCATGCTAGATTCATGAACCTTATTAGAAAAACAATTCCATGCACGTTTTGTAGCAGCCATAACCATTGTGTTGCAGACTGATGGAAACAAAAGGTATATGGAAGAAAGATCATGGTGACAAGAAGTATGCCAAGATGATATGACATGACATTGTAGGTCAAAGAGTATCTGCGAGAAAAGTCAGTGCAGCCAGGGAAGGAGTCAAAGAAATCCAAGGGGGATTTGACTCGGTCATGGCGTGATTCCATCATGTTTCTTTGAAAAAGAAACACTTGTTCACATTTTCATAAGAGCATACATTGTGAAGATATTTTTTGGAAGTTGCATCCAGAGTTGCGACGCTCAACAAAGCTTGAAGGGCCCAAGCAAGAGACAGATGTTGCAAAGGAACAGAAGGACATTGTCGAGGAGCAGAAGGACGATGCAAGAGTAAAACATTCGGATGTTTCAAATAAGTAGAGGAACGACCGCAACACTTTGTTGGTAGGAGATGGGTCATCCGACTAGAACTGGGCAGATTTTATGCCCTATATGTAAATTGAGTCAGTGTCATTGTCATTGATGTAATAAAAGTGATTTGATTTATGGAATCACTTATTGAGTCAAGTTAACTTTAAGTCTAGGTTGTTTGTCATTAGTCAATTGATGTAAGGATATGGTTGATTTATGTAATAAACCTTTTGGGGTCCAAAAGGTCTTTAGTGGGAAGGCGTGATCCAGATTCGGATCTAGGAGCTTGATGGGGCCCAAAAAGGCCTAAAAATCAATGTTCTCATAATGGCTTCAAAATGGACGTGTGTATAGGCCTCGTCAATATGAACCCAACACAACTTGAATGGGTTCAAACAGACATCGTATTCTCCTGATATCACATTTTTTTTGAAAAGTCAAACTGACAAAAAGTCAAAGTCGAAGTCAACAGTCCGTACAACATGACATGTGGCAAGTATGGTGATGATGTGGCAGGTGTGATTACATGGCCAATTTTTGACAAGGAAGGTATGATGTTGACACATGGGTGAATCATTGATTGACAAGTGGCATCAATCCATCGAATAAGGAGGTGCCACGTGGCCCAGACTTGGGTTGCCAAGTGGCACCGGGTGGTTGGCTCGTTTGGTTGTATGTTATAAAAATTATGGTCTCCACAAGTTTTGAACTCATGACCTCCAAGGTAGGCTATGACTTGCGAATAAGTTGTATGCCATTGCACTATTATGTGACTTGTTATAACAAGTCCACAAAGTTATATGTAAAGTGTTGTTAAGTATGTGGACGCGGGGGCCACGAGCTATAGTTTGGATCCCTTACCATATGCATGGGAGTTATGGCTATGACTTAGCCTTTGAATCCGAGAAGCTCAACCATATGACCATAATTAGGGGTGTGTGCTCATCTTGGGGGTATTATCCCTATTATTTGGCATAAAGTGGATTTTGACCTTATCTTTATGGTTTTTATTGATTTTATTAACCAGTTTTGGTTATTTGGCCATATCTTGGTGGATATTGGGCCAAATTGAGTGCCACAAGAAGTGGGATGTTGGGATTTTATCCCTCTATCTCATGGCTATATAAACCAAGTCATTGTGAGGTTTTAAACAAGTAATAAGCAAGAAAGAATCTTGAAGCAAGTCAAGGAAAAACTTGTCAAGGTCAAGTAGTCTTGAGCAGTGTAGAGTAGCTGAGCTTTGGAGGCAATTTCCAGAAGTTCTACTAATCCATTTTCAGTGTTGTCTGTTGTATCAAGTTTCTGAGATAGAGCAGAATATAGCTAGTCAGTCAGAGCCCTATATGATGTAATTTTAATGCATATTGTAAAGCATTTAATATTGAATAGAGAAATCCTCCCTCACTAAAGACAAAGGCCCGAAGATGTAGGCGGATTTTTCCGAACTTCGTTATCAACTTCTTGTGTCCAATTTGTTGATGGATTGCTTCTTTATGTGATATGATATTCTCTTCATATTATAAGCTTCTTTATTGTTTTCATATTCACATGCACCGTCAGAAAAAGGTCTTGATAAAATTGAAGTTATAGTGTGAAATTGCTAAGCTTCGATTTTTGGATCAAGTGGTATCAGAGTAGACTGACATTTGCAGGAACTGTGAATATGGGAAAAATATTGAAGAGATATAGACTCTAGGAGCTCAAGGAGATCAACCAAACAATGCAGCGAGAGAATGCTGAATTGCGGAGATTGGTGCAGATTATCAAGGAAGACAGGGAAAGAATGTGAATGTTGATGCTGGCAATTGAAGCAAGGCCAATTGGAGGAAGTCCTTCAATTAGAAGCTTGATCCTTGTTAGGGATGATGGAACTCATCCATTCCAGAGGAAATCAGATGAGGAGGATTCATATACTCCTTCTACTCCGGTTAAGGAGAAGTCAGTAGGAGAGGCCATCGGCACATTCTCTTCACCAGTAGAAAGCACTGATTACACTCCAGCCTCACCTGTAGCTGATCAGGAAGTGGTGTCCTACCATCTGGAGAGAGAAGCATTTGAGAAACATACCAAAGGATTCGGTATGAGAATGTTATCGAAGATTGGATACGGGAAAGGACAAGGCCTTGGAAAACATGGCCAAGGCAAAGCTGAGCCGATTGAAGTGTGCGAGTGTCCACTCCAGGAAGGATTGGGATATGTAGGAGAATCTTCTGAGGAAGACAGTCCAGTGATTCGTTTCACACACTATCAAAAGTTTGGATACGATGCAGACCACTGTTGGGAGTGGCATCCAGAAATGACATTGGAATAGTTTCAAACTCGGCAAGGAAAACAGGTAGCTCGAGCTAGGAGTGACGCAAACAGTGAGTTGTGGAAGAAAGGTAAACATGTTAAAAGTTATAAATCACCTTCACCCACCTTTACTGATGAGCATGCTAGAGTCATGAACCTTATCAGAAAAAAAAATCCATGCATGTTTTGTAGCAGCCATAACCATTGTGTTGCAGAATGCTGGAAACAAAAGGTATATGGAAGAAATATCATGGTGACAAGAAGTACGCCAAGACACGATGACATGACACTGCAAGTCAAAGAGTATCTGCAAGCAAAGTCAGTGCAACCAAGGAAGGAGTCAGAGAAATGCAAGGGGGATTTGACTCGATCGGGGAGTGATACCATCAAGTTTCTTTGAGCAAGAAATACTTGCTCACATTTTCAGAAGAGCGGACATTGTGAAGATAGTTGTTGGAAGCTGCATCCAGAGTTGCGACGCTCAACAAATCCTGAAGGGCCTGAGCAAGAGACAGATGTTGCAAAGGAACAGAAGGACGTTGTCGAGAAGCAGAAGGACGCTATAAGAGGATAATAGGCGGATGTTGCAGAGAAGTAGAGGAATGACCGTGACACTCCATTGGCAGTAGATGGATCGTCTGACTGGAACTGAGCATATTTTATGCCCTATATGTAAATTGAGTCAGTGTCATTGTCATTGATGTAATAAAAGTGATTTGATTTATGGAATCACTTATTGAGTCTAGTTAATGTTAAGTCTAGGTTGTTTGTCATTAGTCAATTGATGTAAGGATATGTTCAATTGATGTAATAAACCTTTTGGGGTCCAAAATTTCCTTAGTGGGAAGGCGTGATCCAGATTCAGATCCAGGAGCTTGATGGGGCTCAGAAAGGCCTAAAAATCATTGTTCTTAGAATGGTGTCAAAACGGACTTGTGTGTAAGCCTCTATGATACGAACCCAACACAACTTGAACGGGTTAAAATGGACGTAGTATGCTTCTGATATCGGGCTCTGTTTGAAAAGTCAAACTGGCAAAAAGTCAAAGTCAAAGTCAACAGTCTGTACAACATGACACGTGGCAGTTACGGTGATGACATGGTAGGTGTGCTTACGTGGCCAATTGATGACAAGGAAGGTACGATGCTGACACATGGGTGAATCATTTATTGACAAGTGGCATCAGTCCAGCGAATAAGGAAGTGCCACATGACCTAGACTTGGGGCTGCAACATGGCACCAGGTGGTTGGCTCGTTTGGTTGTATGTTATAAAAATTATTGTCTCCATGAGTTTTGAACTCATGACCTCCAAGGTAGGCTACGACTTGGGAATAAGTTGTATTCCATTTCACTACTATGTGACTTGTTATAACAAGTCCACAAAGTTATATGTAAAGTGTTGTTAAGTATGTGGGCACGAGGGCCACGGGCTATAGTTCGGATCTCTTACCATATGCACAGGAGCTATGGCTATGACTTAGATTTTGAATCCAAGAAGCTCAACCATATGACCATAAATAGGGGTGCGTTCTCATCTTGGGGGGATTATCCCTATTATTTGGCATAAAGTGGGTTTTGACCTTATCTTTATGGTTTTTATTGATTTTATTAACCAGTTTTGGTTATTTGGCCATATCTTGGTGGATATTGGGCCAAATTGAGTGCCACAAGAAGTGGGATGTTGGGATTTGATCCCTCTACCTCATGGATATATAAACCAAGCCATTGTGAGGTTTGAAACAATAAAGAAGAAGCAAATAAGCTTGAAGCAAGTCGAGGAAGAACTTTCCAAGGTCAAGTAGTCTTGAGCAGTGCAGAGTAGCTAAGCTTTGGAGGAAGTTTACGGGATTTCTACTACTCTGTTTTCAGTGTTGTCTCTTGCATCAGGTATCTGAGACAGAGAAGAATATAGCTAGTCAGTCATATCCCTATATGATGTAATTTTAATGTAGATTGTAAAGCATCGAATATTGAATAGAGAAAGCCTCCCTCACTGAAGAAAAAGGCCCGGAGACATAGGCGAATTTTTCTGAACTCCGTTATCAACTTCGTGTGTCCAATTTTTTGATGGTTTGATTCTTTATGTGATATGATATTCTCTTCATATTATAATATTGTTTATTGTTTTCATATTCACATGCACCGTCAAAAAAAGGTCTTGATAAAATTGAAGTTATAGTGTCAAATTGCTAATCTTCGATTTTCGGATCAGCTCTACCGAAATTTCTACCAGACCGACTGGTGTGCCGCAAGGTCGCACAAAAAATTGTACTCAGTGGGATTAAAAAAGAACTTAAAGCAGTGAAGAAAAAAGTATGGCCATATTTTCCCTTACAGATTGATGCATTTTCTTTGTTAGATTTCAGCCATTCCAAAGTGGAGGTTGTAGCCTTAGAAGAGATAAAACTAGTTCATTTTGAATTCAAGAAACAGGACCCACAAAAGGTCGTGGGTAATCATATGGCCAGTTGTAATCTAAAAAAATATGAGCATGAGGAGTCCCCTCAGGACGAAATGTTCCGAAGGGTAAGATCTTACCAAGAAGTTCTGAGCCGAGTTCGAGCTCTACCACTTGGTGAAATGGTTGAGTTTTACAATTTCCAAAAACATCAAAGAAGTAGTCTTCCGAAAGTATTACAAGGGGAAAACCCAAAGTCTCCAACTACACAACAAACAGAAACCCAAAATCCAGAATCCAGAATCTCTAGCAAATATTAAACCCTGGAAAATTTAGAGAAATCTGAGGTCTCAACTGAGAAAGAAGGTACTCAGGCAACAAAGGTATCAGATAACTCGCCCAAAAATCAAGAAGAGACACTAATAAATAAAGGAGAAGATAGGCCATTGTCTTCATCAGAGAAATCAACTACAGAAGAAGCCGAAAAACAGTTATCCACAAAAATCGACAACCCCATTGAGGCTATCACGCCATTACAGTTCACCAAAGGAAATCCTAATGCAGAGGTAATATTCATAGGGGATTTCACGCCTATCCCTATTGAAGAAATACCTCCTACCAATTTCTTTTTCAGTAAGAAAAGGAAAGTTGTGGTGAAGAAATAAATACACCAAAAAGAAGGTGAAATTGTCAAAAGGCACAAAATATTATTGGATGGACAAAATTTGGAAGAAGGAGACTTTGCTACAGAGGTATCAGGATCTTTGGGAGATTTTGCAACAACTAACCTATTCTTAGTTGATAATCTGAAAGAAATACTGAAGTAGAGAAATAAGATGATAAGTCAATTGCGAGATAAAATAAGGAATATAGAGAAGAATATCATAGATGAGGTCAATAAAGGACTTGAAAAGGCTAGAGATGTTGATAGACAAGAAATCCAACTGCTCAAGTCCAGTCTTTTCCAGCAAGATGAGTTGGTTAAACAATTACAAAACAAGGTAAGTTCCACTGAGAAAATGGTTATGGATATAGCAGTGTTCCTAGCTCAAGCATCAAAAGTGCTAAAGAAACTCGAAATAGCACAACAAATCCTTTTGGCTAAGGTAGAGATCATCCAAAATCATTTTCAGGAAGTAAATCAATCATTAGATAATATCAGTTTCAAATAAGGAGAGGCTACTACAGCCCCGACCACCTTTCAAAAAGCAGTCGTGTCATCGGCTAGAGACGAAGTACCCATAGCTCCCATATTGATTGTTGCAGAACAAATTAGAGGTGATATAATATTGAAGGCATGGGAGGCCAATATAGCCGAGAGTAAAACAATGGCCAAAGAAATAAAAGAGGATTGTGAAGAGGTTTTTGATTTGCTAAATAAAGAATCACTAGCCATTGGAAAGGATGATTGTTTTGATATACTAGGACAAATCAACATTGTAAAACATCAACTTGACATCAAAGAGAGATTAAAGGAAGCTCATATTGAAATTTCACAGCTAAAGCAAGTTGACATCACTCAAATAGATAGATGATTGGTAAAGCCAAATTTACAGTTATAGTCAATGAATTCTGAAGATAAAAATATTGAAGACAGGTTGCCAACATTACAAAAGAAGTTGTATCTTTTTGAGTTAAAATATGTGACATAACCTTCTAGACTATTAGTATAATTTCTAAGTAGGTGCATCAAATGTCTCAAGCAAGGTGAAGGAAGTACTTCAAAGAATCAATGAAGTAACATATGTATAAATGTTCTTCTAGTATGAGAAAGAAATAGAAAAGAACCAAGTCTAATGGTTCAAGTTTTCATTTTGTAACCGTTATTAGCTAGGAATAATGAGAATTTCAACCGCCTAGGGTTGATAACCCCTTATATAAATATATTTTCAAAATACTAAAAGAGGGGTTGGTTTTTTTCCAATTGTAATAGAGAAATCTCTCCTTTTCGAGAATTAATATAAGTACAGACCAAAGACTCCATATTTCGTCACTCTTGAGTTATGTGTTCTTCTGTTCCTTCATATTTCAGCATCTTTATTCATACGTCTTTGATGAATTCCTAATCACAACTTAGTACAACTTCTACTGTAGTTATATGTTTCATTTAGTTATCTGATTGCTTATATATTTTCCTTTGTGTTTTGTATTAGCAAATATAAGACCTCAGAGTTAGTTAGATTGCTACATTTTATGCTTCATTAAAGGTTTCTCATCTATTTTCTTCTTCTGTAGCAAAGTGAGATTCTTTTGTGATTGACACCTTGCTTTGTTTAACATCTTTATGTTTTTCTCTCATCACATTCATTATTTTCAAATTTAACTCAGATACGAAAGACGGCCTCTGAGTTGTTATACCATTAATTCAATTTTAGGAACTTTTCTCATATAATTGAAAGTAGAAAAAGAAAATATTAAAAAAAACAACAGATCCTTTGATTATTTCTTTTCTCCATGACTGTACCTGTTGCAAGGCAGCCCAATATTGAGCCCATTCTTAATGATCAAACCAACATTTCTTTAACCTTGTTTAATACCATCCTAGAAACCGCTAATACCCAGGTTGAGATTGAACGCTCATGGGCAGTGATTGGACATGACATAAGTGTCCGCAAACGTTGGGAAGCTAGGAATAGACAACTTCGAAATCTGCCATAACTTCATTTTATTAAATGTATTGATCTTCTTGTCAACACTAAAACCTTATTTATTTTTGGATGCCTTGACATTATACTTTTGATGCCTTAAGTATAAACTCAAGAACAACAGAACCCATACCACTTTCCATCAACCCCACAATCACATGTTTATATTGTGTCCTATCCGAGAGCATCACATGGCCGCCCCCTGAGATTTAAGTCTCGTTGTGATCTCGAGAGGAGGAAGTTAATGAAAATAGAGCTGGTGGTTGAAAACTCGGCTCACTCCATAAATGGAAGGCATGGAAGGTCTGGCCGTGGGGACTGAACCGTCAACCCGTGGTACCCCTGTGAATAGATTTTCTTGCAGATCCATGCCAATGTGAGCTCACGTCTAATAGAGGGATACATGCACAGTATGACAGAAGACTGCTCCAAGAAAGGCTTTGGATGTAGTGATCAGATCGCACTCCTGAGAGTCGGGCACTGATTTGAGTATAAAAGAGATCAATTTAGATTTTGTAAAGGGGGAGTTTTTGCCCAGACCGGGGGAAAGATTTGAGAGTTGTTATGACTATATTTTTGTTCTAAGCCTGAGGGCTTGGATTGTAAATTGTTATGTAAATGAAGATGCCTTTAAGTTGTTATATCATACCATCTTATTAGTCTTCATTTTATGTTTCTCTTTCTTGTCTGGATGTAATCTCTCTGATCTATGGATTCTTGAGGCGATGGAGAATTTTTTGTCATCATGCCCATCTTTCATGGTTCAGTAGACGTTTCTATTTCTCGTTCCTTTCTGAATGTAATCTCTCTAATTTATGGATTCCTGAGGTGATGGAGGATTTGTTGTTGTCATGCCCATATTTCATGGTTCAACAGATGTCCTATGTTTTTCTTCTTGTCTAGATCATTGCAAACCCCCTGATTTCTGGATTCCTTAGGCAGTAGAGCCTCTGTTGTCATCTTGCCCATTTTTTATGGTTTATCATTCAAACACTTTTTGCCATTCTCCTTCTCACCACCACTTAAATCCTTTGTCTGATAGGGAGCTTAAATGCCTTCATTGAGCATACGGTTTATGACTCCATAGCCCAATGGCCCATCACTGATATGTAGTGATCTCCGTTGTCTTTCCTTTCCTTAAAGTCTCACTGAATCACCCACTCACGCCCTTTTAATCCACCTAAACTATGATGGGTACTGGGCTTACCTCTGCCGCAATCCAGAGGTGACTTCCCATGCTAACATTTCTGGCACTGTTTCCAGGGACGAAAGTGAAGATATCTTCCCTAGGAGAACGACAACGAACTTTTGGTTCTGAAGGTGCATCAGAAATCAGAACCTTTGAAGATTGTGATTTCACCTGGCGAATCCACTGTGGCGACTCCACTATATCAGCTCCGTTGTTTCAGTATGAATGCTTCTGGCTACACCTGGTAGCCCCCTAGGAGAAACACAACGATCAAATCTGGTCTTTGATGGTGACCAAAGAACAGACACACTCATGTTGCATATCTTTCACCTGGCGACTCCATGATTAAAGAATCGATCGACGACTCCACTAGTTCGAAATGGACAAAATCCTGGCTCGAAGGTTTGCTCCCTTTAATTTTTATGTTGTTCCTAGTTTTCCTAATGTTGTCCCTACTATGGATGAATGGGGTGATTATTTTCCCATATTTAGAGAGCACAAAGAGGACAACCCTGCTCGACATCTCCATGAGTTTCATGAACTCATGCATTAGTCAGAGATACATCATGAGGATGTATTAATGAAGATGTTCATGTTCTCATTGGACGGGGATGCCCATGAGTGGTAACGATCCTTTCCCCATGCTAGCATTTCCTCCCAAGAGTAGTTTCATGCAGCTTTTAATAAGCATTGTCAAAGGTATTATTCCTCTGAATTTATCTGTCATAATTGTTTTAAGGAATTTGATGGCCATGATCAAGATATGGTTGTTTCTAATGAAATATATGAGGATGAAGGCTGCGAGGAGGAAGAAGATGTTTTGGGCAAAGTTATGGACCTAGTAAAATCTCTCACTGCCAAACTAGAAAGGTTGGAATATGAAGAAAGCACGGATGATTTTCCAGTCCTTGAGGCAAATGTCCTTGAAAACTCTACTGAGAATGATAATGAAGATTTCATAACTATAGAGGCCTTGATTTCTGCTCCTGAGGTTCGTGTTGTCCCTAGCTTTGATGAATATTCAGACGAAGAGCAATAGAGCCCCACATCACAGTTTGCTGACTAGAGGAGAAACTAGCCTATATATGACAACTATGAATCAGATTATGAGATGGATATGTAGGATTTCCAAGAACAGGTTGAAGAGCCTTATCCTCTGTTCGCTAAAGAAAAATATTACAAGGAAATCAACCATCTTGGACCTGCAGAAGACACTAAGAAACATGAGAAAGAGAAGAGCTTTCCCAAGGTTCCCGTTTATGATGATTATGAATCTGATCCTTGGGAGAGCTATGAAGAATAAGAGGAGCATCAGAAGGGGTAGTTTGTCTCTTGTCTAGATCATGTCTGCAAGCAACCATCACCTGGGACCAGTCATCCTACGTCGACCATTCACCCACATGTGCCTACCAGAAATATTCAGCCATGTGTGATCAATTGTGTAGTAGAGAAGGCTGCCTGTAACAAATTTTCTGGAGTTTTTCACTTGTCCTATGAGCCTGTGGAGGAATACATGGAGTTGTATTTCCTTCATATTTTGAATCCGCCCAGCTTCATCCTAACCTTAGCCTTAGGATGAAAGCTGAAGAATGTAACCATTATGCTATCACAGTTGCATTATTCATTATCAATCATCGACAGAGTCAAGGAGATTCCAGTTAGGAAGTTACTTGAATGGCTATGGTGGAAGTTTGCATTCACCTAGCGCTGTGTAAAAATTTATTAGTTTAGGATTATACATAAATAAGCTCCTTGGAGAATATGTGTTTATTTTTTTTTTACTTATCAACTTTATTTTCCTCAACATGGTGTTTTGAGCTTGACTCCATAGCCCAATAGAAGGCGACTGGAACTGCAAAAGGAAATCTTAGAGCCTCGCAGGGAGGACTCTATCCCCCATGGAGCCTAATGTTATCACATATTTTTGCAGGGGGATGTTTTCCTTTAGAGTTGGCCATTGGGTGACCAAATGTGAAAGGAGTGGGCTTAAAAAACCCACAATTGTTCTTCATCCAAAGTCGGGGTGCGATTCTACAAAGGCATGCACATACCTGGTCGATGAAAATCCATCAAGCACAGGCTCAGTCTTGGCCGTTGGATCCATCATCAGATCAACAGTTCGTGGGTATTCGGGATCTGAAATTTTCTCGAAGTTTAGTGCTAGGTAAAAGGCCCAAGATCAAGGGACGAGAAAAGTTTTAATCTGGACTGTTGGATCAGCTTTTCGCGATTTCACGAGTCGGGAAAGTAAGAGGGAAAATTTACGAGGAATCGCGAAATGCGAACTTGGGAAATGATCTGGGCCATCCAAACTAGAGGAGAACGCGATAGCAGATAAGAGAAATCGTGATTTCGCATTTCGGAGGTTTCAGCATGGAGAAAGGCACAAACTCCCGAAATGCGAAATCGCGAAGTGCTCAAGTAGTTGGGGCCAGGGTCACAGTCCGAGGTCATATGGAAAGCGGGTCTAGGAGGAAAGGTTGGAACCCATCGTGAAGAGCCTCAGCCATCATATGCATAACAGATCCAACCATTGATCTAAAGAGGGTAGATTTGAGCCTTTGATCATAAATCCTCGTCCAGTATCACGAGATCGATGACCATGGTCCATTATGGGGATGCAACATAGTCATGCGATAATTTTCTTGAGCAGACCCGCAATTGAAACCATGGTAGGGAGAAAGTGCTACGTGGCGAAAGGTGGTGGATTGTGGGCACAAAAGAGGTTTAAACTTATACGAATTTCTAGCATCCCCGCAATCACATGTTTATATGGCGTCCTATCCGAGAGCAGCACGTGGTTGCCCCCTGAGATTTAAGTCTTGTTGCGATCCCAAGAGGAGGAAGTTAATGAAAATAAAGCTGGTGGTTGAAACCTCGACTCACTCCATAAATCGAAGGCATGGAAGGCTCGACCGTGGGGACTTAACTGTCATCCTGTGGTACCCTTGTGAACATATTTTCTTGCAAACCCATGCCAATATGAACTCGCATATGACAGAGGGATACATGCACAGTATGACAGAAGACTGCTCCAAGCAAGGCTTTGGATGTAGTGATCAGATCACACTCCTGAGAGTCGGGCACTTATCTAAGTATAAAAGAGATCAATTTAGATTTTGTAAAGGGGGAGTTTTGGCCCAGACCGAGGGAAAGCTTTGAGAGTTGTTATGACTGTATTTTTGTTGCAAGCCCGAGGACCTGGATTGTAAATTGTTATGTTAATGAAGATTCCTTTAAGTTTTTATATCAGACCATCTTCTTAGTTTTTATTTTTTGTTTTTCTTTCTTGTATGGATGTAATCTCTCTAATTTATGGATTCCTGAGGCGATGGAGGATCTGTTGCCATCATGCCCATCTTTCATGGTTCAACAAACATTTATGTTTTTCGTTCATGTCTGAATGTAATCTCTCTAATTTATGGATTCCTGAGGAGATGGAGGATTTGTTTCCGTCATGCCCATATTTCATGGTTCAACAGATGTCCTATGTTTTTCTTCTTGTCTGGGTCATTGTAAACCCCCTGATTTCTAGATTCCTGAGGCGGTAGAGGATCTGTTGTCATCTTGCCCATTTTTTATGTTTTATCATTCAGACACTTTCTGCCTTTATCCTTCCCACCACCACTTAAATCCTTTGTCTGATAGGGAGCTTAAATTCCTTCATTGAGAAGATGGTTTATGACTCCATAGCCCAATGTCTCATCACTGATCTGGAGTGATCTTTGTTGTCTTTCCTTTCCTTAAAGTCTCGCTGACTCACCCACTCACACCCTTTTAATCCACCTAAACTATGATGGGTACTGGGCTTACCTCTGCCACAATCCAGAGGTGACTTCCAGTGTTAACAACTGCCACTTGTGCCTTAAGATGTGGAAACTGAATTTCCAATTATGTCTTCAAATGATTCCTTTAAATCTGGAAAATATAACAAAGTGTCTCAAATAGATTGAATCACTAAAATCTAATATGGAACTATTATCTCCTTTTTCCACCTATCCTTTGACTGCCAATGATTATATGCCTAGAATGATGGATATAATTGTTAGTTGTATCCATTTAAATCTAGATCAAATCCTCCACCTGTTGATCTGATTTTTTGCTTGCAGATTTTTCTAGATGTCATTTGCTATGTATCCTCGTGCAATATTCAGAACCATACAACCATGTAAAATTGTGTTTCCCATTCCTTCTCAGACACACATTTGCACCAGTTACAGCAACATCCTGTGGACTCATTACTCCAGGCAATGAAATTATCATTTTTGTCCTATTTGCATATTGAGGCATTGTTGCTAATAACCCACAAACTCTTTGGAGATTTCTGAACATTTCTTCTTGTGAGCATTGACCTTATACTCACAAATTCCTTCAATGGTGAACTCTATCTTGAGGACACTCAACATCTGTGAACAATTTGACATTTTTGTGGGCGCTTGGACGCAGCTCTGGATGTGGCTCTTTCTCGTAGACACTCTTGTGCTCAATGTGTTGATTGTTTTATTGTTTTTCATCATTACCAACATCTCTGCCTTTAGAGAGTGAAATTTGTGTCAACACCAGCAAGTACCTTTATAAATCCTTGAAAGAGATAAAAACGATGGGTTGACACACACCCAATCACCCAAAACAAAACTGCTCGTTTCTCCACAAATAATCAATACCAACCCCGCTCCATCGCATATCCAACACACCAGTTTTAATGATGCACACGAAGAGAGAAATAAACCACAAACTGGCACGATTACTAATTTCTGGAATTATAAATTTTCGAGTGAGCAAACATATAGCAGGTAAGGTGCAATAAGATAACAAGGGTAAGGACATCCATGGATACCCAGTTGTATTTATATATGATAGTCTTTCCAATCATTTCAACTTGCATCCATATTCATACCAGATGGGGCAATGCTTGCTCAGGAAAATTTCTCCTGATCCAAGAGCCCAATGCAACACTTGATGAAGACGATCTGTGAGATTAATTGGAGCAGATCCCTGGAATGTTGGTCTTGAAGGGATACAGTAAATAGAACGTCATCCATGGCAATGCATTTTGAAACCAATCAAAATTTCCTCTGTGAGTGAACCATATATCCATCCGACCTTTTTTGGCAATGACATGCTTTAAATATGAAACAAAACGAACTAGACTCTGCCTTCCATGATTGCTTCCCTTGAACACTTGGATTGGTTTTGTCTCCTCTCCAAGATCTTCTCATAGGTCCAAAATAGATTACAAGTGGAAATCAGGCAATGATGTACCCAAGTACAAGAAACAAAACCAGATAAAAGATGTTGACAAGACTATGATGAATTCAAAGACTGGACCTGGTGATACAAAACCCCAACCGTTTGTAGCCAGAGATACGACCTGGCCTTGGATTCGATCAATTTAGGTCTTGATACGATAAGGATTCTGTCACATTAAAATATTCTTCTCTAGTGATCTTTATCAAACGACGAAGACCTGAAAACTTCCCTTTTGATGGATCTGGAAAGAAAAGACCACCATCACTGCTAAGATACGAAGGGAGCCAAAATCCTGTAGTATACGATTAATCAAAAGGAACATTGCATGTGGAACAATGACCGAGATGTAAATTAGTGCAATGAACCTTGACTTCGGGCGAAAAAGAGTTGTGGAAACTTGACTTCGGGCCTTCAGGATAAAATGTGTCATGGAACTTTGACTTCGGGCCTTCTGGCGAAAATGTGAACTAACAATTGAAATCACTTGGTGGCCAAAACTTTCGAAGTGGAACTTGGCGCAAGAAACATTGACCAATCCATATAGCTTTTGGTTTAAACAGCGGGGACGTTTGAAGACCCGAATAATCCAACTATCATCGATCTGAGTATGTGTTGAACGATTAGATGGTGCTCATAATTGCCCATGGTGCGAGCATGATGGGTGTCACATATGCCAGGAAAGAGAAGCAAGTATGCCCCCAGAGTGTTGTCGAAGATAAAGAGAATGCCTCAAAATCCTTCCAAACCAATAGCTACCATCAATATATTCTTTATCTCACCCTCTGGTACTTGGTGATCCTCCATTTTGAGCAATGAAAAATTCCATGCAGGTTCTGACCCCATGTTTGCAAAACCATCAATGCAGTAGAATTTGGATCTGTCGACGAAACTCCTCTAAAGCTATAGAAAGTTGTGCCTATGGCATATCATCATTTAACATGCGAACTTCGGATCTAGTAAAGACATCCAGTTCTCTCTCTCTACCAGGTCTTCTGCAAATTATAGGATTAATAGATAGGTTTAAAAAACAATCTTTTCACTTGTTCTATAATTTGTCATTCAAGCTTGGCATCCAGTCCCTGAAGCCGAGCTGCTTGCTTGAAATTACGACTTGTTGCAGCGAGAGCATTCATGGTGGAGAAACCAATATTGGTAGTAGCCAAATTGGAAATATATTTGGAAACAAGAATCCCACTAATATCTCAGTTGATCAATGACAGAGAGGTCTGAGACAAAGAGGTCGAGGCCATGCCATTTTATAGTTGAAGCATGGAGACTCATTTCTTGCAATGCTAATCCCCAAGGAAAGAAGTTGCTCCAAGCACAACCAATCAACCCACAGAACGAAAAACCAAAACCTCCATGGATCAAACACAAAATATCTAATCCCTGGGATGTTGTCGACACCTTGATATTCCTTCAGACACTTTGTTTAAAACCTACATTTATTCTTTTTTAAGTTTTGGGATATATCCCACATGTGTCGAGCAAGAACGCTTGCCATGTTTTTATATACACCGGTGGATATAGCTTGCAGTCACGCGTTGAGAAAAGAAATCCTCTCGTGGGATTCTCCCTTGTGACTTGGTTTGATGTTTGGCGCTTGTGCGCTCGGTCTCTCTTGACTTGTGTTGTGTTGTATGTGCTTGGCTTGGTGCTTTAATTGGAGAATGGTCCTATGGGGTAATTTCTCCAATAATAAAGGATTTTGGGCTTGAAACTTTATACTTGGTCTTTTCCCATATATGATCTAGATTTGAATAGATTAAATCTTTTTATTTTTAATTAAACCTTTAAAACAATAATAAAATATTATTTTATTATTGTACAAAATAATTTTAACCAAACTTTTAAAACAATAATTACGTTGATAGGCGCCCAAACTTTATACTTGGTCTTTTCCCATATATGATCTAGATTTGAATAGATTAAATCTTTTTATTTTTAATTAAACCTTTAAAATAATAATAAAATATTATTTTATTATTATACAAAATAATTTTAACCAAACTTTTAAAACAATAATTACGTTGATAGGCGCCCCCTATTGGAATTGATGAGTTAATGAAGCTTTTAATTACAAATTCCAATCTTGTGGTCAGCATTTGTAATTCTAAAATTTGAGTTAATGAAGCTTTTAATTACAAATTCCAATCTTGTGGTCAGCATTTGTAATTCTAAAATTATTTTAGAATTACTGCAAATCGAATGAGTGCCTTCTGCATGCCAAATTATTATCTAAAAAGGGGGGATCAAGACGTAGCCTGTTGCAACTGACGCTAGTGGGTGGCCTAGTAGACAGACGAAGACGAATTAACCCTATCTATTAAGTTACGTTGCACTTCCGTAGAAATCGAGACCCAAGCAAGTAGGGTCGGTAGTCCAACATGTCGATGGGTCGTCAGGCCGTAACCCTTTCATAACAGTCTCCCTCATATGTCCTTCCCGAACGCAGCAGTGATTCGATCCCCAGTAGTAATTCGATCCCGGCTTAAATAATAATAGGGCATCAAGAATTGGGTTTCATTTTGATCGATAAGCGAACTGATAGAAAGAGTAATTCCCCAGAGACAGTTTCATGCCGACCCCACCAAGCAAGCAGTTCAGTTTGGCCTCATGTCTGTCATTGGTAGTTGGAGCAGGGCCAACCTGTTTCTCTAGGCGGGGCCTTGCATTAGCGATTCGGAGAAAGAAATAGGTATGGTAGAAACATCCTCATTCAACTGCCCGACCTTGAATTAATCAACATGTACTTACCGATTGCACTCATTCCATGATGGGAGGGATTCCATCTTCCCAACCAGATGAAATTGCTTGTATTCGGAGGGGAATCACCATTAGCCTAGCTAGCCCAATAGATGCTGAACTTGCTTCGTCCTCCCCCTTCTATATAATAACTGGGTCGAGCATAATAACCATTATCAGCGGACTTATCCTTACTCAACGTTCCATGCCGTTATTGATCCCATCGGATATATTCGTTTCTCTGGGGAGATCCATTGAGTTTCCTCCACGTTCCCAACCAACTCTTAGTTGATCAATCGATGTGGGGCTAAAGTATCCCTTCCCCCCAAACCACTTTCATCAGCAATTTATTCTTATTTAAGGGGTTCTCTATCTATCTGTCTGTCCAATCTATCTGTTATGGATCCAATATAGGAGCTGGACGCAACTAGCTGTGTTCAAGAAAAGCACCTTTTCTGGGGATGAATTCGATTAGAAAATAGACAAGTCATTCTTACATCTCATAGCCCTAGCTCCAAACTCGATTCAATATTGATTTGATGCTTTCAATTTGAAATTGTAGGCCTGGATGCATATGAGTCATCTCTCTAGAGAGCAAATACTAAAGCTATTATATACGCCAGTGGAAACAAGAGGGCAAGTTCGATCTAGCCTATACTAAAAAAGGGGGGGGAATCATCGAAGCTATTATCTACGTGAAAACAACTGCCACTATTTATATAAAGGGCTCACTCATTAAATAACTCACTCTCTCACTCCCCTTAAATAATAGTAGGGCTCATGAAATAAATAATGAACTCTCTCACTCATTAATTAACTCACTCATCAACTAGCTCTCTTACTTATCCATGTGGGTTATCTGGCATCTTCAATAATGAAATAACGAAGAAGCTGGAAAAGAGTAGTTAGATCGGTTTCTTCGCCCAACTATTATGAAATGGGCCCAAATAAGAATAGGCGGGAGGTAGGACCTCCATCACTCACTTTTCCACAGATCCAACACGACTAGAAAAATAGATAAGTTAGATAGTGATAAAGCCTTACTATTTATATAGGGGTGTGTTAAAGAATCGTTTCTCTCCCTTATCTCCCACCTGCATAATGAAATAAATAAAGAAACTAATAAAATAGAAATCAAAATAATAATAAGCTTGTTCAATTAGTTAGATAGTGATAAAGCCTTACTATTTCAGGGACATTTTTTATTAAGTGGGAAGAGTTCCTTTCAAAGGTCGAGTGCATGTCTATTAGAGACGTCACCCCACATGGGCACTCTATTACATACGTCATTTGCCTAGTCTACTATAGACGTCACATGCAGTCCATGTCTGTTATGGAATCTTAATGGTAACAACATGAATCGATGCATTCAACAGACCCACACGTGATAAAGTCCTACCCATACCTAGTGGGTCGCTCACTATACCCCTTTATCCCCCTGATTAGTGTGCATACGGAAGGCAATCGATCGAGATAGAAGAGGGCCTTCTCCAGCAGATTCACTCTATCAGTCGCCCTTTATTTATGAAACCGGTTCTAATAAATAAAGCCGGCACGAGTTCGACCCGTATCAATCATAAACCGGTTGTTGGTTGACTTCACTGAAGAATTCCTGCTGCGAACTAGAATCCCAATCGGCCGGAAAAATGGGATAGTTATACGATTGCTTGTCTTTCTCATTAGACAGATGCATGCGTAAATCTCGGTTCGTACATTATCCTATATACCCCACCTATCATTTTCTCCGCCATGTCTTTACTCCGTCTCCTCGCCCTTTCTTACTGGTCCGGTTTCTCTAGCTAGGATTCATTGAAAGCACTAGCCATCCCGCCTCCATTGATTGGTGCTCCATTGGGAAGTCATCGAATTGGAGTTTATTATGCTTGGAAACCAGCAGATGGGAAAGTTGAGGGAGGCAAGGGAAGGAACAGGACTTTGGGTTTTGAGTAGAGGGCGTCGGGTCACTTTCCATCCCAGAAAGGGGCGGCCTTGAATGCCTGCCAAAGGGTTGGAAGGGTAGGGAGTTGCCATCTCAACAATAAGGAATTGATCCGCGCCTGGTAACGAAGAGAAGGTGTATGGGTCCGTTAACGAAACTCTCTTTATATTATTTAAGGTGCGTGCGCATAAAGGATTTCTGGTTAAGTTGATGAAAGGTTGATTGATGGGGAACATTCAAAACCTGAACTCTGCTTTTTAGTGAGGTGGGTAGGAGTGCATATCCAAATATTGATCCGCTGATGAAACAAAAATGAATGGTTTTTGTCGAGCGAAACTTACCTGAACCCTAACTTGCCCTTTGCTCGCCATTGAATTGAGAGAGGAGGGCCATAATAGAATTGCATATATAATGTGTGCAGTGAAGGTTGGTGCTACGGTGGGTGGTTGGGCGGGGAGGCCGGGCATATTTCTCTGATACCCCTGGTTGGTTGGAACCCACTTCTTGATCGCTCTTTCCCTCTTGATCGGTACCTTTCGATCGATCGATATGGCTTCTATAGAGATGTCCTGATGAACGAGCAGTGAGTGCAGTGAGTGCCACAATTTCGTTCATTCAATCCTCTTATTCTATTCCACTCAAGCCATAGCAAGCAAGGCAATCTGTTTGTGGAAAGCAGCTCTTATCCCCTTACCGGGCCCCTCCGAAAGAAGGCGTGGGTCAAGTGGGTAATATATATATATATATGTATGTATGTATATATGCGTGCCTCCCCACCTGGCTAACGGGATATAAAATGAATTTAATGGGGGAGAGTGTCTGGGAAACCTTTTTGTATGTCGAATTAGCTGGCAGCATACTCCTTACCTTATATTAGTTAGGGACCTTCGTAAGTCAAGGGGGGAAACAGAATACAAATTCAGCGCCCTACTTCACTATTTCTGTCAGCTTCTGCTGAAGCAATTGAAGAACCAAGCCAATTGAAATCTGCATTGTCAGTAGATCCTTAGTACTCCTTCTCTTCGTAGGAACACTCGAAACCAAATCATTCTCGGGGTCTCCCCAAAAAAACCCTAAGAATCAATTGGGAACCTTTATTTCTCTTTCATAATAGGGGCATTCTCAATCCAACTCGACGTGCCCGACTACTACCTACATACATATATAACTTAGAATAGCGGCGAGATCTGGAACTGCGGAATCGGGCGGTGGAAACAACG
The DNA here is from genome assembly GCA_009831015.1 of Picea engelmannii. Classification (NCBI taxonomy): domain Eukaryota; kingdom Viridiplantae; phylum Streptophyta; class Pinopsida; order Pinales; family Pinaceae; genus Picea; species Picea engelmannii. The sequence goes on along the minus strand of ML799218.1, from coordinate 136,388 downwards.
ATTATTTATTGAAGCAAGGGTAGAATACCGTGCGTGCTATAGAACGAATCTATGAACTCTTTTGAACCAGGAAAGCATCCACCAGCAGTCAATATATTCTATTCCAGAAGAAAGAAATTTTGATTGATACTAGCGAAGCAAACTCAGCCTGATAATTGGCACCTGCACGTCATATGTGTACAAATACTATGGATGGTCATCCACGCCAGTGTACGCCTCGTATTCTGTATTTCAAAATCCAATGTCTCCAATCCCCCATCTTGCTTGTCACCCTTCCTTGGCATCCTAAATCAGGATGGATCAACCGTTGATTCGAAGTAAGCCACTGTTATGTCAAATATATATATATGGTTTCTTGTGGGGCCAACAACTCGGGATGTTGTTCAAATACGCAATCCACATAAGCGATGGCGGGCATAGATCCACCTCCACGGAGATAAACATTCTCAAAGTAGGACCAACCAAGGCACCCTTGGAATTGAATAAACATAATATGGCGAGCGGGGGGGATTTGATAGGTGGGCTTCCGCGAAAGCTATTGTTGCATCATAGATCACGTATAAAGAAACAGAATAGTCCAAATCAAGAAAGCCTGACCCTTTATAATCTTTTATTTGTACCCTAACAAATCAGGCGATCCAGCAACCCAACCTGAAGACCCGAATGGAGAGGAGAAAGAGAAAGAAGTCTGATTCACATCTCACGTTCTTCGCATCAGCTTCATCGGAAGATTCAAGATTCACGGCAAGGTCCTACTAATCAGTGGCATAATAGTACTTATTCAAATTGGTACTTAAATTGGTGCTCCTGCCTTTTCTTATGCAGGGTAAATTGCCTGTGCTCCCTTCTAGGGTCAATTGCATTTACTACCTTAACTGCTACTGAAATAGCAACTAATCACTTTGGATATACACTATAGAGGTTGGCTGACAAAATTGTAGTAATCGCGGTGCGAATCATTTCGAACAGGGTCCGGGTCAAGATCTAAAATTGGCTCTGTCTCTCATGTCTTTGATGCTAGTGCTTCCGGAGCTTGCTCGGGTGAATCTGCTAGGACGACATTACTGCTAGGTATTCTTTAATTGAACCATCATCTCGATATGGAACTTGAACAGGTGAACGCACTTAGTTGTTCATAGGTAAGTGGGAAGGCTCTGGCTTTCAAAATGGAAGAAGAGTAGCGCTTTCTTATTCACTTACAATGGCAAAAGGAACTGGATCAACCTCAATAGGATTTGCTCAAAAAGGGATTGGGTCTTGATATCTCTCTGCGAGGTCCGCAATAAGCTATCAAAATGGAAAGGATTATTCTAAGCAAGATGGTGTGGTGGGTATTGATCTAGGTCTATAACTGCGCGTATGTAAAAGGAATAGGCCCTAGGCAGAATGTTGGGCGAATGCGCATCACTTCTGGGTACAAAGGGTCCGACCAAGAGTGCTAAATGAATTGAATAATCTTTCTATAACTAGGTATCGATCTTACTTTGATGTTATTGGGTTGGATGCTTTTTTCTTTCCTTCCACGCAGCTTTATCCACCACTGAAACTCAGGCAACTAGGTCAACTCTCCCCGCCCCTGCTTGCTCAGATGCATTTGGGTCTACTACTTGATTTCCAACTATCCCCATACCAACATGTTATGCAGTAGTAATAGTGATCCTTCTTCCAGCTTCCGCTCTAGCTGCTTCCTTCCTATACCTATGCCTTCGCCCTTCATACAGAGTAAACAATAGGTTTTCTGCCTCCACTTAGGCTTCGGATCTTATTATTTTAAAATTATACAAAATAATTTTAACCAAACTTTTAAAACAATAATTACGTCGATAGGCGTCCCCCCTATTGGAATTGATGAGTTAATGAAGCTTTTAATTACAAATTCCAATCTTGTGGTCAGCATTTAAAGATGCGAGCATATTCTTAGTTGTCCTCCCAATTCAATGAATAAAATTTAATCCTGATAACTTCCTTGCATTTATAAATGCATCCGTTAACCTGTTTACTTTTTCACATTTACCTTATCATATTAATAAATTACTATCCATCCATATAATTGCCACGTTTAGTTGATTACCAATAATTAAAATCTATAAAACTTTTTTCTTTTGGATTATTACCAGGGACTGCTTCATCTTCATTGCCACGGATCCCATGTATGTGAACTGTGATTCCACGTTCTGTGTGCGTTTCTGGAGAGTCGACAGGTGAAGAGCGCAGAGTCGGCAGGTGAAGAGCGCAGGAAGGTGAAGAGCACAGAGCCAGCAGGTGAAGAGTGCAGGAAGGTGAAGAGTCGTAAAGTGTTGTTAAGTTTTAATTCTGAAGAGCACAGGAAGGTGAAGAGTCGTAGGGTGTTGTTAAGTTTTAATTATGGGCATTTCACATAATTTGTTTTAAATCTATCTTCATACATGCAAATATTTTTATTCATTGTCATGCAGGTTGCACTCTCATGAAGGTTGCAGTTCCAGTTCGAGTTTGAGCGGACAGTGATCTGAAATTTATAATTAGGGTTTACAATTTTTAAATTTTGGCTATTAATTGTGTTTATTAATTTTTATATGTAATGTAATTTTGCAGGTTTTATGTATTGTACCAGCTATTTGGGCACCATCGTCACCGACGTACCTTTCAGTAGCAACTATTTGACCGGTTACAGACGCAATGGTAGAGTCGGATCCAGAAGAAACTTGGCCAGTTATAGACGCAATGGTAGAGTCGGATCCAGAAGCAACGGACCCGTTGACTCATATGCTTCAAAGGACTTTCCATCACTTAAATACATTGGTTGTTGGAAAATTTTCATTTACTCTTCCATTAAGGTTCGATTTTTAATGATTGTGCTACTTAAGCCGAAACATTTTTAAGGTTTTAATCTATTGTCAAGGTTCGTGCGTGCACAGTACAGGTCGGGTAGTGGATTATTTTGGTGGAAATGTTTTCGTAGAAAAAATCCTTTGTTTACTACATTCCTCCATGTCCCGTATTATTAAATTTATTATTAAGGAAATAACAGCTTCACGATTTTTTGCTGAGTCATTAGGGGTTTACTTCCCATACTCAGAGAATGAATCTTGCCTACATTTATTATATGATTTTGGTGAAATAAATTCGCCATCGTATATTGTCTTTATAGTACTTAATTTGAGATATTTTCCAAGAAAAATTTGCTTAGTTTATGGAAACTATTACACAATTTTGATTCGGTGTAAAATTACTTATATCCATGGTAAGAATAGCCTCATTCTGTTATCCTGCCCATAATATTCTTAGTTTTTTCACATTTCCTGCTCATAATATTCTTAGTTTCTTCACATTTCCTGTATGGTTTGTTTTTGCCTGAGTCTTATATACAAATACATTTAAGAATTTCGCTTACTCAAAATGCTCATGTTGTTTTGTGGAAACATTCGCCCCTTAGAAGTTCTTATCAGAGAGGAAATATTTTATTTTGTTGTGATTCTGTACTCCACAATAGGAAATGTATCTCAGATACATTGTTATCGCATTTTCACAATTCTTGAAGTTTGAAGGCTGACTTATTTCTTTTCCCAAACTTTAAAAATGTGATGAAAATATCTTGACGTTGCAATGTGATGAACATAGCCTTATTGTCATAATTTGGTGAACATATCCCTTTCATTGCAATGTGATGAACATATATATGTCATTGCAAACATAATAATGTCGCAATATGACAAACATATACACACATTGCAATGTAATGAACATATCCCTGTCGTTGCAATGGGACGAACATAAATGGATATCAAAATATCTCTAATGTAGTAATGCTGAAATGTGATGAACATATAAACACGTTGCAATGTGATGAACCTAACCTTGTTACACTCTGATGAAGATAGTCATGTCATGGCATTGTGTTGAACATATCCATGTCATCGCAAACATAGTAATGTCACAATGTGACAAACATATACAGACGTCACAATGTGATGAACATAGCCCTTTCATCGCAGTGTGATGAACAAAAATGGATGTTGTAATGTGATAAACATAATAACGTCAAAATGTGACAAACATATATGGAAGTCACAATTTGAAGAACATAGCCTTATCGTCACAATGTGATGAACCTAGCCCTGTCATTGGGCAATGTGCCAAACATTTTCAAATGTCACAATGTGACGAATATAACATCTTCCCACAATGTAATGTGCAGAACCCATTGTCGCAATGTGACAAACATAACCCTACATCACAATGAAATGAATATTTTTTAACGTTGCAATGTGATGAACATAACCCACTTTGATATGCGACGTTCATGTTCATACCTCATTATGTTACAAAACTCTTTCCTTTGTGACAATGCAACGAACTTTCTGACGTCACAATGATATGCACATAGACTTGTCATAACTATATGATGAACCATAGCACCACGGTGTGATATACGTGCATATTTTGATGTAACAGTGTGACAAACATTTCCAAACGTCGCAATGTGATGAACATAACCCCTTGTTGCTATGTGATGCATAGAACCTAATGTCACAATGTGACGTAGTAACACCTAGCAACACAATGTGACGTTACAATGTGACAAACATTTCCAAATGTTGCAATGTGACGAACATAACCCCTTGTTGCTATGCGATGCATAGAACCTAACGTGATAGACATAGCCCAACATTGCAATGACATACATAGCCCAATATTACCTTCATACAATAAGTTATATATTAATGTTTTAATACTTTAATTTATAAATTACATTAATTTTTCAATTATTTAATACTTGTATTTATTATTTTATACATTAATTTAAATATCATTGATGTATTATTTAGTTAATACATCAATACATTAGTACATTAATGTATTATTCTATCAATGTATTAATACATTATTAATATTTTTTTAATTAATCTGTTACATTATACATAAACACATTGATACTTTAATTTATACATTACATTAATGTAATACTTAATCAATACATTAATACATTAATTTATTTACATATTAATACATTAATTAATAGATCATTAATATATTATTTCATTTATGTAATATCACATTAATGTATTTTTGAATTACTAATGTATTACTTTATATGAATTAATTTAGTAATAACTCAATACAATGCATTAATGTAATGTTTAAATTTAATTGTTAATACATTAATAAAAATAAAATACTAATAATTAATTTAATATAGTATAAAGTGTAAATTTAATGTATTAATACTTTCTTAATATATTATTAACTTATTAATATATTTTCAATGTATTACTTTATTAATGTAGCAAATTGTGGTAATGTATTAATTATTATTGTATTAATTGAATTAATGTATAGATGAATATTGTGTTAATGAATTGATACTTTAAGTAAAAATGTAATATATTAATGTTATGTATTTATATATTAATATTATAAAGTAATTTTAATGTATTTTTACTTTATTATTATATTAATTGTTTAACACTATATTATTTAATATTATATTAAGATATTTATTAATTTCATTAATACATTCTATTATACATTAATGCATCTATAATTTAATTTATACATTACATTAATTAAATCATGTACTTTACATTATTATTAATCAATTAACATATTACATCCATAAAAATAAGTTACTCATTAATGTTTTAATATTTTAATTTATAAATTACATTAATTTTTTAATACTTCTATTTACTATATTATATATTAATTTATATATCATTAATATATTATTTAATTAATACAAATTGACTTTAATTTATTAATACATTATCTCATAAATATTTTAATATATTGTTAATATTTTATTACTTTATTAATATTTTCATACTTTATCAATATATAAAAATGTTTTATTGTACTAATATCTTAATATCTTAATATAATCCATTAATATATTTAATTAATATATAAATAATGTTTTATTGTACCAATACTTTAATATAATAATATAATACATTAATGTATTATAAATATGTTTTTACTTTATTCAAATTTTATTATTATTGTAATACATGTAATGATTTATTATAATAAATATATAAATACTTTATAATGCTTTATTTTATTATAATAAATACATGCACTCCTTTATTATTATTATTAACTTTATTAATATCTTTGTTATTTATTATTTTATTTTTGCTAAATTTATTTATAATCTATAAATTAATTTTCCGATTATTAATATATTATTTTAATAATGTATTTATTTTATTTTAACTTATTTTATTTATGCTATATTATTTTTTATTTTATAAATAATTGTTAGTTAATATTTATTTTATTTTTTATTTTATAAATAATTGTTATTTAATATTTATTTTATTTTTTATTTTATAAATAATTGTTATTTAATATTTATTTTATTATTGATAATTAATCATTTAATTATTATTAATAAATATTAATTTCTAATTTCTAATTAATTAATTTTTATTAGTTAAATAATAATTTGTTATTATTTAATAATTATAAATAAATAATTATTAATTGATTATTATTAAATTGTTATTATTAATTGATTATTATTTAATTCTTTTGAATAATTTATTAATAAAACTATTACATATATTTGTGTTTATGGTTGTGGCCATGCATGTCAGTCGTCAACTAGCAACAACCACATTAAGTAAAAAGTGGTTGATATACGCCAATCAGCGTCATTTTCCATTTTTTTTTAATTAATGGCGCCGATCAGTGTATATCAACCACTTTTTACTTAATGTGGTTGTTGCTAGTAAAATATTATTTTAAAATTATACAAAATAATTTTAAGACAATACAATTTATATATAATTTTATATATAAAAATAAATGTAGCTTGGTTTAACAAATAAAGGCAACTTGGCATTTTTAAGACCCTTTTCTAGGAATTGCGAACAAAGAGAGATGGGAGGGCCTCAACAAATTGGATGTGAAGCTTTGAAACTTTTGACAAATTATGATGCAAGGTTTTGAGATTTTGATGGTAGAGAAGCTTGAAGAAAATGGAGAAAGGTTTAGAGGTTTACTGCGGCTAAAAATCTTACGTCGAGCGACACAAGGATTTAAAGCTAGCGCAACTTGACAAAACAATTTGGCAAGGGACATAAATTTTGGATATTTCAACATTTGTTCTAACATAGGATCCATCTAGGGATGGTTTTTTCTTGCAAAGCACCAAGAACATTATACCATGTGCCTTCATCCATTGGGCAACTTGAAATCAACCCTGTCAAACCCTGAACCCTGTCATTTTACTTGCGCCTGTTCTGAAACCAAAACTACTTATTCTCTGCAACTGAAAAGGTTTTGCACAAGTGACTCCATTTGGCTATGGATTCATCATGCCTAGAAACTAAACCATACTGGATGCCAAACTAAAAAGTGAACCACTGAACTGAAAACATATTGAAAACCACAGTTGTACTCTAATGCTCAAAGTTTAGCTTATTTATATACAGTACCTATCCTAACTAGTTTCACTGATCTTCTCAAGTATACAAAGATTTCCAAAACAACCAAGAAAATATCTGACTAAAAAATTTAATTATGCTTCCATCCTTGAGCACAAAAACGATAGGAGCGGTTGCAATTTTCAAAATATATCTTGGAAGCAGGTACTTACAACTTTGAAATTATTCCCTCAAAAAAATTAATGCCCCATTTTGACTCCATATAAATTTCAACTGGATCATAGAAAGTAAAATATATAAAACTCTTGCAGTTAGCCCATACCTCCTCTTGCTGGCCAAGCTGCATGAATTTCCTTTGCACACTTTCTCCACTACTGATCTTTTCTTTTTCTGGATCGAGAATTTCATATTGGGGTTCACTAGTATGCTTCTCAACAGTTGGTAAACAAGAAGGAGAGATGAACAACTCTAGTAACCCCTCTTTATATTCTTCATCGCCTTTCCAAGAATCTTCTTCGTTTCCATCATACACAGGTTGATTATTTTCATGATGATGTTGATTGGTTTCCAACTAAACAACACCTTCTGGAGAAATTGATATAATTTGTTGCTCATTAACTTTAAGATCACATTCATCACAGTTATGAAACAAAGGATAACTATTACATGTTTTCATGCATGCTGGGAAAGAAATATGCTCTTATTGATCCTCACTATCTAGATACTTATCATATATAGGCTGCTCATAAGAAAAAAATGAACCTTGACTTTCATAAATCTATGTTTAGTGATGCTCTGGCAATAATCATTGAATATTGACAGCCTGAACTTCATAAGGATTTACACCAGTGATTAAATATGAGACAATTTCAATTACATTTGAATTATTCCCATCCTCACAATTATCTTGAAGGTCTTCTTGAAATGGATTTTGGGTAACATGCAGTTCATCATATTTCAGGGCATCTAATTGATTATAAGACTGATAAGGATCTTCTTTCAAAAATTTCACAATAGCAAGATGACCATGTTCTGATCCAACAAATGATGATTGCATATGGTCTTCAATAAGTTGTTGATCTTCACAAAGATCTAGATCAACAATTTCATCATCGTGTTTTTCAATCAAACTATCTTCAACATTATCAATGTTACCAAAATCATCCTAAAAGTCATTTTAGTGGAAAGAAGAACTAAAGGTAGAATCATGTATGAATGAATTTGAAACTAGCTCTTCATAAGAAAATGCATTTTTATCTTCATTTCTGCAGCAAACCTAATCTTGATTTGTTTGAAAGCCTTCTGACATTTCATTTTCATCTTTATGGAGCTTGGCTTGATATTCATCTTGAATATGATCACAAGTGCTATTATGCTCTGATTCTTCGTCAGCAAATCATCTCACATGACGATCATCTTCATCAAATTGAAAATTTTCTAACATTTTTTCTTCTTCTTCATGAAAATTTGCTTGATCTTCTTTAAGGAAATATTCCTCCTCTGAAATTTTTTCTTGTTCTATGAATTCTTTATTGCAACAATATTCAAAAAGGAGTTTCATTGAATAGATTCTCTTGCAATGTTGATGAAAATCTATGTGAAATTCTTTCAATGAAGAAATAATGGAAGGGGATAGATATTTGTACCAAAGTTGAGAGTACCCTACCAATGAAAACATAAACAGATTCATGAGGACATCTTCATGATATAAATCAAATTTATCCATAATCTTATGAAATTCAAACAAGTTTTGTGCAGGATTTTCACCCACATCTTCTCTGAAATTAGGAAGGGTATCTTCCCAAACTTTAATGTCTAGAATGGCATTTGGAAAACCAAAAACATTTGTAAAATCCAAAGGAGAAAACCTCGCAGCAATCCGAGCACCGAAATAACTTGACATCTTGGAACCAGTGGAGTCGTCAGTGAATCATGTGGACTCTTCAAACCAAGGAGTCGCCAAGTGAATGATTAAAACCAATTGAATGACTATCCCTTGTACACCATCAAGAAATTGATATGAGCTTTGTCGTACCCAAGGTAAGACAAAGCAATCATATCTCAAGATAAAGGCAATGAAATCAAGCCAACAATATCTCAATAGAAAGCTGAGATAGAGGAGTAGAAGACAAAATGACCTCGTACAACAAGCCAATGCCAAAATTTCCTAGAGAAACTCAAGAAATTAAAAAAATGACCCAGTGGGAAAAGATACACATGTTTTCAAATAAATTTCATTTATGAGCTTCCTGAGGGAGAAAATAACCTCCCAGGAGACTCTCTAACTTCTGTTTGTAACCCCCACCTATTCATTTTCAGAAATATGAAACAAATTCAAAATGTAAAAAAAGACAAAAGGGGGAAAACAAAACGAACGACCATGAGAGTTGAAGAGTCTCTCTCTTATTTTATAAAAAATAGATTGTTGAATGTAATAGGGACTTTTTCCATTTTTAATGAAAGATGGTACTATTATTTCCGATTTAATAAATAACAAAAAGAAAATTGAAGTCATAACCATTTACAAATGCTTGTGGGACTTTTCTACACTTTTTTTGTGGTTTAAGTTTTATGGGTATTAATCATGTGAACTATTTTTGTGCTTAGTTTCTAGAATTCTTATGTTTTTGTAATTTACAATGAGTACATGGATGATGTTATAGGTATCCTCTTCAACTATTTGAGATGATATCTACAATATTGTTGATATAAAATACTTGGGCTGCCATGAACTATTTTTGTTTCCCAAGTATCATTTTAAGTTGTGCTCATCTATTAGTTTTTTCTCTCGAGATAGGTTAAAATTAGTTAGATTAGATTAGTTTACTTTTAGTTAGATTATACTTAGGATTAATTAGAAATATTTGGGGGGAAGTCTATTGTCTTTCCCCTTTTTCTTCTTTTAATTTTGAGTGGAAGCAAGGCCCATATACTCGTGGGAAGCACTACACCAAATGAGAGGAGATTTAATTGGGACCTGCCATAGGCCATTATCCCTTACATGCTTGATAGGCCATTAGGACACATCAACGGGAGGGTCAAAATTTCATAAATACATTAGAAGGAAGGTTGATGAGGAGGACAGACTCCAAATTAAGGGTTTGAAAGGTACATAACTTACAATTGGCATAAATGTTTCTTGGAAGATCTATTTTTGGTTATTCAAAATTTATTATAACGATGAAAAATAGGATAATTATTTTTTTCTCACATTACTTCAAAGAATCCTCCAAAATTTACTTCACCAAATAAACCTCCAGAGAGCTCAACCATGACTCAAGATGAAATCCAAGATATTTATCACCATATGGGCAAGAAGATCATTAAAAATAAGGAAGAGATGAAAGAATTATGGATGGAATGGAAATTAAGATGGATTAAAAGAAGAATGAAATGAAAAATAAGATGGATGGAAATAAAAAAGAAATACAAAATTTCATGAAGAAATTGCAAAATCCCATGAAGGAATTGCAAAATTCTATGTCTTCCATGATCTTTCAGGCTCTAGATGAAAGACTCCCTAAAGGAGATATCAAAATGCAAGGGACTCATGAAAATAAAGGTAGTATTCATGTTGAACAACGTTCCAATAAAAATAAATTTTCAAGTGTATTTAACTCTAATACTAGAGTTAATTATGGTGGGGGTCCTAAATTCAACTTTCCCAAGATTGAATTAAATATGCTCGATGGAACAAAGGTATTTACCTAGGTGAACCAAATAGAGAAAAATTTTGAAATACATAATATTATGGATGATATTAAAATGATTCACGTAACAACATTGAACTTTGTGATAAACCATATCAGTGGTATCGTTGGGTAGTTAAAATGAATCCCCCTTTTTATCATTAGACTTGGGATTTATTTACAAAATACTTAGAAGCACAATATGGGAAAGTTTGGGAACATGACTAATTCAGTCAATTGACGAGAATCAATAACTTAGGTGTATTAAATATTATAATTCGTAATTTTAGGTATTGGCCACAAGAGTGGATGACATAAGAGATGATCCACCTTTCACAAGAGTCACACATCACCTCTTGAGGTCTCTATTTTCCTTTTTAGAATGCTTTACAACAATCAACACATTTCTACCATAAAAAATCTGGATTCTTACCTTGCCTATTTGTTCACATTGATGTCATTCTTCACCTGTTGTATTCATATCCTACATGAGAATCCTTGCCAATTTTTGATTCCAAATTAGTCGGACTATGTAGCAGTTGAGAACTAATTTTTGTGTGTTCTTCTTGAGTCTCTTATCCACTTTTCATCCCCTATTTTGTAGTTTTTCACTTTGTTGGCTCCCCCAACCAACACCCTATCATTTTACCTTCAAAATACAGGGTTAGCCACAAAAATGCTTGTTGTCCAGTAATGTTGTCTCCATCAGATTGATATACTCTTTGTAAATATGTTTTTTAAATCATTTTAGTTAGTTTTATATAATCATGTGTCTTTACAGTTTTTAGTATGCTTGATTTTTCTGTTGTTCTTTCAGCTTGAGTGTGTTATGATTTCATGTTTATTCTTAATTTCATGACTACGAAGCATGAAATTAAGAATTTTATCGTGGATCTTGCTTGGTGAATTCTTTGAACGATAGCGTCGTACTTGTCTTTCTTTGATCAATGATTATTCCTCGTATTTCCTAGTATTATTTGTAAGATGATATTATTGCTATATAGGGTTGTTGTTAATTGAAGGATTGAATAAATAAAATCAACCTTTATCAAGTTTCTATATCCTCTAATTCTAAGCTCACCTTACTAGGAATCATTTTAGAACTATTAAACAACCCTTTTAAACATTTAGAGGAGCGATGATCGAAAGTAAAACTTATGTCATGGCATTTCAAATTAATTCATGAAGGGATTACTCTAAACTTACATCAAAGCTATTAGATATGATTTTTGTGTAAGATTTTAGCCTTGCCTTCGTTCTCACTTGATCACTCCATGATCACATCCCTCAAGTTGGATCATTCATTATTCAATCCCTATACTTCGCCATTCCCTTCAATTATGCCTCTTTGCCTCAACCAAATCCTCTGAGCGACTACGATATGATTTCCATATCCGTGTCATCATCCAATATTTGGAGTCAGAGGTTTGTGGTAAATTATAAGGAGTACATGGGTCATTCAATTCTAAAACCACTTGTCCTTTTCCATGCAAGCAATCCAAGAAATCATCACTGACTTAAGTGATTGATGGGATTGTGTCATTCGTGGTCATTTGAATCCTTAGCCACTACTATTGGTATGAGGTATGTTGACCTTTTTTCATGTGGTTTTTATCGTTCTATTTGGATACAATTTTAGTATATCTTCTCCAACAAGGACGGTATCTTCTCCTTTTAGTCTATCCTATCTATTAACCTATTCTATGAATTAATTCCCCATGTTGTAAGGGAAGAGTCGAATGGCCTTCAGGCTCTTATTACCTATGATGGTGCAACTCATATGCTTTCCCAAGCAGGCTCGTTAGGGTTTATTCAATTGTTCAAGGTTTTTAATTTTGAAGAGGCTAGGGCATTTGCCATAACTTTTGATAGCAAAAAGGAAAAAATCGAGAGATATTTTTGTGAAATGAATTCTGACCAAACGAAAATGAATTTGACAAAACCCTATGAAAACCATCTCATGAATGGGCTCATTTACTATCTATGTGGGTAGTTTCTTCAGAAATGAAAATATTTTCTTGATATGCCCCGTTTTCTAAAGAGAAATTTCTCATAAATTATGTTTCGGTTTAGGTAAAGGTTTTGCAGAAGTTTGTGTAATCTTTCACTTTTTCTCAGAGATTCAAACTAGTTCTTAGGTGTCTAGGTTTACAAAGGAGTCATATCCTCCCTCTCCTCATATCAATCAATTCATTCCCCTATTCATCATGTAACTCAAAGCAAATCTAGTACATACTCAATCTCTAGAATCGATTGAAAGAAAAACACTTAAATGTTTTAAACAAGACAAAAAAACATAGTCAGTTCCTTGAAATTTCAATCTATATGTTGATCCACATAAAAATCAGGTGAAGAGTAAGAAAGAATTTGATTTCAAAAAATAAAAGGATGGGCTGAAAACTGTCTAGAATGCTCAAGAATAAATCTAAGCACGGGGCTGCCTAAATGGAATCATTAATCGTTGAAAAATATGAAGTTCCATCCGAAAATATGAATGCAGAATTTAATTCCAAGGTTCAAACCCCTTATGACTTCGTAGATAACTTACCCCATTTCTCTGTGGATCTGAGGGTTTGTCAGTTATTGGTACTACTCTAAGGAGTAATTTCATTATAGAAAATCTCTATGATAGAAACTACCAGCATTCTAAAACAAATTCAGATCCTGGAAGTTATGGTGGATATCATTCTAGGTATAGAAATATCATTCGGTACAGAGACAAAATAGAGATATTAAGAGGGAGAATCATAAATCAATGAATAAAAGGAAATTAAATTTTTCTCATGAAAAAGAAAAGAGTAATTTTTTTTTTGAATATCACTGTAAAAAAAAATCCACCAATGTTAATATTGTTCTAAGATCCACCTTGCACTCATATTCAATTTCAAACACATAATTTCTAGTAAAGTTAATTCTAATTTTCTAATTAGTTTTGTTTGTTTCGATTTGATTTGGTTTTGTCATTTTTTTTAGACAAACTACAAAAACTGAGATTTTGTAGCTAGTCTTTAATTAGTTTTGTATTGATTTTAATTAATCTTGTTTTTCATTTACAAGTATTGGAAGGATCAAAAGGGATTGTGATCAACAGTGTTGAAGACATTTGGGTGCTATCAAGATTTTATTTTGTCCTAAAATAATGTAGAATTAGTTCTGGAGAGACAAGTTAGAATCCTTGTGGTTATATCGACCAACTTTGTCAAAGTTGTTGAAACAACTTGCTCTTTTATTTTCATACTTCTCTATTTTAAGTAGAGGTTAGGATATACTATTCAAAAACATCCTATTTTTGAAGGATTATCCCCTATCATGTTGATAGGAGGATCAATCCATATTTTGTTTAAATAGACATAGATGTGGTAGTGACAAACATGGTGAAAATTTTGGGCAAGTGAATATTAGAGAAGAACATGTTGTTCCATATTTCCTTCGGTTTTACTCCTGTGAGGGAATTTTAGTTATGTTTCAATATAATATCTTTCATGGAATGATATTTTTCAATTCTTCTTGCAATAATATGGTGTTGATTAAACTTAGCTTTTGTCTAGTTTATCCATGCACTGATATTACTAGCGTTTATATTCGCTTAGTTTAACTTTAAATTCAATAGTTTATTGTCCCAGCAATTAAGGTTCTTTATGATATAAATCATTTCATCACATATATTATATCATATCAAGTTTGCTTGTATGGTATATTCATGCAGTGATGTACACTGTCAATGTGATTGTTTTCCTTTGAGCGAAATAATTATATTTCTTCATAAAGAATCAAATCTTATTAGTTGTTCTTTTTCTACCTGCACTAAAACCTTGATACCCTGTTGGAATTATTTTCTTTATATGTGTTGTATTTTTGAATTCCACGGATTTTTTCCATAGGTTTTACTCAACAAATAGGTTGTTGGAAGAGATTTCACACATGAAGACACAAATAGTTGACTTCTTTCGCTCCATGCCTGGATAGGTTAGTAAATTTGTTTCTTTGATTTAGTTTAATGAATTTGATTCATAATTATTATCATTTAGTCTAAATGCTTTTCTCATTAGACTTAAATTATTGTCATAATTTATATTCGTATTTACAATTAGATTAAGTTTTGATTTAGTTACTAGTTAATGCATTTAAAGTAGAATTAGTATAGTATATTCAGTTTTTATTATATTATAATTTTTCCTGGGATTTAGTTCCCTCTTTCAATCTTTAGTTTTCCAAGGTTTCTTGTAAATCTTGTACCTTTTTATTCTATAAATTTTGTATATAAAATGTGTGAACAGAAAATGTACATAGAAGGTCTTTGTTAATGAATTTTCTTTTGCAGTTTAGACTAGATTCCCTCATCGGCCAACAAATTCGTTAAACCTGTCAGGGTGAGTTACTTCCAACGACTTATGTTACTTATACAACCTTGGACTAGAATCTCCCTTCCATTTGACGAGCCTTCACATATGCCTCTCAACACACTTCCCTTAGTAAGCCTTTTTATTCTTTCATCCAACTCTACAAGATTTGTCTTGCTTCTTAAAAACAACCTAAAATTATCCTCTGCAGCAGACCCACAAAGTATTCACTCATGGAATATGGTGTTATTGTTAATATGCCTTGACAAAACACCCTCTTCTTAAGTGTTCCTTTCTCATCATAAATGTATTGTTATTAAAACCGATCCCCTTTTCATTACGAGGCCATTACACTTACAAATGTGCCTCCATATCATTGGACAGACACCAGTAAGAGCATCTTTGGTATTTATTACTCAGTACTCCCATATGGAATGGACCTCTATCATCTCTAAAACACACTTCCAAAATTGACATTGTGTTATGATCCAACACCGAGCATAAAGGATAAAAAGTCAATGAATTATAGTCCACTTAGAGGGGGAAACCTCCTTTTACAATATGTCCAATTCAAAATACAATATGATATGTGATAATATGATCCTAAGAGTAGGTCTCCTAGGTATATATATAGGATACAAAAGGGTATAATTACAATGAAAGGGTGTGATGAAGGGGTTCAGATCCTACATACAAATATAACACAATAAATGTAATACTTCAACAAGGGATTAATAAGTGTTTTTAGACATAAAATGGGCTTTGTATGGAGCTTTAAATGGGGATTTTTCAAGGGCTTAACATGTCCCTCCCTTTCAAACAAGTTTTTTCCTAAACACTTGACAACCGTGGGCATGTATGCATGAAGAAATCATCTTCCCATGCCACCTCTTCCACTGGTAGGTTCTTCCATTTGACGAGGTACTTAGTAATTGCTCAATTTTGCATTTTATTAACCCTTATTTCAAGGATTGTTTCTAGTTCTAGTATGTTTTTCCCTTCTCCATTCATCTTTGATATAATAGTTTGCACTGGGATCTTGTCATTGATTATATTTTTTAAGAAAGAAACATGGAAGACCGGATGTACACTTCCTTTTCATGGATGAATAGCATGGACATGATATCGAGCAGGTGGAATACCCTCCGACATCTCTCTAAAAAACTTGGAATGATTGTTGATAACGTTTTGGAGATCCATTGGAGCAGAGGATATAGATGTTTGAACATCGATTGAGCTCAATTATGTAATTACACCATGGTGTCCCTTTTTGAGTAGTTTTGTCATGTTGTTAGAGATTATCACTTTAGAGGGTTTCCCTTGGATACTTATAAGTTAATTTCCTTTCCTTTAGAGGAAATTATCATGAAAATATCTTGGAAATTAAGGGCCATTGTTCCCAATGATTGTAACCATTGGTCCCCTAATACAACATCAACACCACCCATTTTGATAGGAATCATGGGACTATCCAATAAATACTCCCCCATATTGAGCTTAATACTATGGAACTTCCCAAAACAATTTATGGTACCTCCATCTGCAATCATTACTTCAAACTTTGGTGTTGTATATACAAAATAATTGAGATAGTTTGCTAATTTGTAATTGATGAAGTTATGGGTACTACCAGAATCAATCAACATTGTTACCTTTTTATTTTTGATATATCCTTCTATCTTGAGGGTTTGTGGAGTAATGATGTCATCCAATGCATGACAAGATATCATTGGATTAGTCTCTTCTAGCTCTAGATCTTGTAATGGTTCCAATTCTTGATATTATGCATTTTCATTGTCTATGTAGAATACTTTCTTCTCATTGAATTTATGTGTCTTACTATACTTGTCGTCATAACTGAAACATAGTCCATTTTATCTTCATTCATCCATTTATTGAGGTGTCAACCTTGTTGGTCGAGATATGCTTGTCTTATGAACCCGAAAATGATCTCCACTTCCGGTGTATGATCCATTGGTATACTTGTGTGTATCCGTATTTTTTTCTTGAATATGACAATCATATTCCATAGATTCCATAATATGTGTAGGGCGTCTTAAGAAAAGATCATTTTTAATGTCCTCTTTTAATCCACCCATGTAAGCTTGCAACAATTGTTCATCACTTATGTCAACCACCCTTGTGGCCAATACCTAAAATTTTGAATTATAATCTTCAATATCACCTAAGTGCTTGATTCTTGTCAATTGACTAAAGTAGTCCTATTCCCACACTTTCCCATATTGTTCTTCCAAGTATATTGTAAATAAACCGCAAGTATAATGATAAATATGGGGATTCATTTTAACTACCCATTGATACCATTGATATGGTTTTATCTCAAAGTTCAAGGTTTCTATGTGAATCCTTTTCTTATCATCCATAATATTATGTATTTAAAATTATTTATCTAATTGGTTCACCCAAGTAAAATCCTGTGTTCCATCAAACTTCTTTAATTCAATCTTGGGAAAGTTGAATTTAGGACCCCCACTATAATTAACTCCATTACTAGAGTTAAATCCACTAGAAAATGGATTATTATCGGGGGTTTGTTCAACCAGAATACTATCTTTATTTTCTTAAGTTCCTTACATTTTGATATTTTCTTTAGAGAGGCTCTCATATAGAACATGAAAGATCAAGGAAGAAATGGAATTTTGCAATTCCTTCATGGATTTTTGTATTTATTCTTTAATTTTATTCTTATTTTCATCCATATTCTTATCAAAATCACCCCTTGTAATTGACCTAACATTCAAATAATTAAGTTGTTCCTTCAATTTGGATAGTTTGTTATGTATTTCATCATTTTCTTCATGCTTTATAGATGAGACTTCTGGAGGATTAATTGGTGTTGAAATATTTTTTGGAGCCATGTATAGTAGAAATAATAATACTCCTCTTCTCTCTATTTATCACAAATTTTTAATCACCAAAAAAAAATATTCCAATAAGAATTTATACCAATTGCAAGTTACGTACCTTTCGAACCCTTAATTTGGAGTATGTTCTCCTGCCCGACCTTCCTTCTCGTGTATTTTTGAAATCTTGTCCCTTCTAAGTCTGAAATTTTGGCTTGTAGTACTCTGATATGTCCTCTATGTAATTCCATAGATTTGACCAAAATTAGATGTGTCAAGTGAAAGTTAGCGTAACTTTCCCAAACCTTGCTGATTTTTTTCCCTTCCATAAGTGCACACTTGTATGGAATGCCATACACCCGATATTTGATATCTTATTCCAAAACTTGTACCAGAAATACTAGGTACTGTCCTATTTCAAATGAAACTAGTCTCACTAAATTTGGATCCTCGATGAAGAAGATGTGATGAGTTTACCTGGAACACCTTGACATATCTTCTAAATAACCTCCAAGTTTCATTGTCTGAATCGTCCCAAAAAAAAATATTTTGAAAATGCTAAGATGACGTGATTGGAGAAGAAAAAACCTAAAATAAATTCTCTAATACCAAATGTTATGATACAACACCTTGGAAATGATAAAAAATCAATGAATTACATTCCACTTCGAGGGGGAAAGCTCCTTTTACAATATGTCCAATTCAGAATACAATGTGAGATGTGATAAGATGATCTCAAGACTAGGTCTCCTTGGTATATATATAAATATATATAGGAGACAAAGGGTACAATTATAATGAAAGGGTGTGATGAAGGGGTTCAGACCCTAGATACAAATATGACAAAATAAATGTAATAATTCAATAAAGGATTAATAAGGGGTTTTATACATAACATGGGATTTGTATGGGGCTTTGTCTAGGGCTTAACACATTGTTTCAGAAAAATTCTATTTCAAGTAGTTATATGGCTCATGGAGTTTCATTTCACTTCCTCCTACTGCGTTAGGAAAAAATTGGGCGTTTCTTTGGAGAAATTTAAGCATCCCATCATGTTGCCTTCTGCATGACCTTTCCAATGGTTGTACTCGGGTCTAATTTTGAGTTATAAGATTAAATTTATGGCTTGCTAGAAAAAAAGTAGCATTTTCACCCCATTTACATACTTTCTCCACTAGTGCAATTTTACTAGAAGGTCAACTTCTGTCAACTATAGAAGAAAATCCATAAAGAACTAAGAACTTTTTTGTATCGAGCACTATTAATACTAATAATTGTGAACACACAAAAATATTCATATTCTCCATTTGTTGATCCAATAATATTCTACAACAATATGGAATGTGCAGCTTGTTCTTTTTATACCAAAAAAAAAAATAAAAAATGTATGACAGATTTTCCTACGTGGAAATTTGTTGATGTGGAATCATTGGTTGACATGAAACTAGCGTGGAAATAACATGGCTTTAGTCACCAGGGAATGCTTCCCCCTCTCCTCACTTCTATATGCCTCTAGTCTGATATGGTTGACATACTTCAACCACTGGGCCACTAGTCACTAGGGAGAATGCTTCCCCTTCTTTGGTCACAAAACCTCCCTTTGACTTTGGGTTGGTCCACTAGTCACCCTCCACAAGATTCAATTCCACTCCCTAACCACTAGGCCACTGGACCATCAAGCCACCAGTCCACCTGTCACTTCACGCAAGCTTCCAGCCAACTCCCGCCATTCGACTATGTTCTGGTCCATTGACCCACCAGGGAGAATGCCTTCCTACTCCCCTCTGAAACTGGTCCACCAAGAAAAAGTGAGAACACCCCGACTCTTTACACTCCAAAACAGTTTTCGGTCCGATGAAAAACGTTTTTTGTGGGAGGGTGGTAGCCAAAATTTACATCGCGTGCAAACTCCGTAAGGTTCCATGGCTCTTCATGCTTCATGCAAAAGTGACAAAGGGTTCCTTGTTTCTTATAAACCAATTATGAAAACCCTCTATGATGCATGTGGTATAAAATAAATAAGGATATATTAGATCTATGGTGGGTAATCCATGTGGGGGATAGATCAACAAAGAATCTTCTCTATCTTCCAGGAGGCATAATGCACGATCCTGATGTCTAAATCGAGAAAATGAGAGCTCGATGGAAAGTGAGCACCATGAGGCATCACTTGCATATATTTTCCATAAGAAATCATGACAACGTTATTAGTTAAACTTGAAATTCTCCCCTCTGACACAGTCTTGTAGTAAATAAATAATTTCACTCAAGAACTTATGTCCTATAGTGAAATTATTACTCAGTATACCAGTTGTAACAGAACCAACATCAACAAGATGAAACAAAATTCTCTCTAATACTACTTGTAACTATAACACCCCCCTTTCTAAACCTATAATTATGTGTAATTAATCATGACTTATGGTTTCCATGCAATGGAATGAAAACATTGTAAATGTATTATTATTTAATTATAAATGCCAACAGTTGGTTGTGGGAGAGAAGCCTTAAATTATTGGTCATCATACCACTAGAGGAGAGAGTGAGGAATCTTGTAGAGGGGGTTCACTATGACCTGACTAGGAAACCTAAGCTTCTTTGTTGAGGTATGAAATTTTGGAATATTCATATATTCCCTTTAATTATGATTTCAAGGAAAATTTTCTAATTAGAAAGGGATGGTGGTTAAGAAACCAACAACCCTCCATGAATGCAGGTATGGAAAACATGTCTAGGACACCTAAAACTTCCAGGCATACGTACAAAAACATATGGACTATGTAATCCCAGATTGACCCATGGGTTACCTTTTGACAGAAGGAATGGGACAGGTCGAGAAACTTCCCAAGGGTTTCTGTGCAGGGGATGCACAAATGGAAAAATGAGAGAATAGGAGGAGGCATGCAAGGGAAGCACACAAGGAAAAAGGGAGAAGCAAATATCTGAATCTTGGGTTGGAGAGCCCATAAACCCAACCTAAGTCATGAAGGGTGTGAGCTTGATGTTGGGAAAGCATCTGATAAACCTTGCAGAGGTATAGAGCTAGGTGGGTATGAGAAAATATGAACTAAGAGTAGTGTGAAGGAGAGTAACTTTCACCTATCAATCTGACACAGCACCCCCTGCCTCAGTATTCTTATTGCATGACCTCCCGGTCTTAGGATCGTTCCTTATCTTCCCCTTGAGTCGAATTGACTCTTTGATTTCCCACAGAAATCTCTAACACACACTAGTGTGCATCCACAGGTCCTTATGAGTGACACCTATGCAAACAATCACCAAGCACCAACTCTCTCCCTCGTGATCCCTGATATGACCACAGCCTTCACCCGAAAGGGTACTTCAGGTTTCGTGACTTCACGATCCCAGATCCGAGTCCTTCTATCTCTTCAAACCCTGAAGCCCAAGAAAGGCTAATGGGTCTCTGACTCCTCCCTTTGAATTTTCCTGATGTGACCTCCAACTATGAACTGGGGCCTAAACACTTCGGTACCTCGGGATTTCTCTTATCGGAGTTTTTCGATGTAGTAACTCCTTTCGTCGGCTTCCGAAACCATGACAAACCCTTACCACAGATCAACGACTCTAAGCTCCCCTACGATATGACGGTTATGGTTCTATCGTGACTTCGAGAATCAGGAATTCATGACTCTCGACTCTGAGTCACAACCTCCTCCACTTCCTGAATTTCGAAACATGAAATTCGTGCATGAGATCAACAATCCTCGTTGATACAAATCAAACGGCCACTATCCCTCTTGATCTTCTAACACCTAACAACTCTCAGCCTATCTCCCTTGCTGGTTAACTAGATCCAACGGCCCACAGTAGATCGACACTTCCCTTAGAAGTGTTTCCACCATCCTTTCCATTTCAAAACTCCTTTGCCAAACACTCTAGCATCAACCCTATTGAACTTTCCCTCTTACAAGTGACCTCAACCTTCGTCTCCCTTTGAACACTTCAACAGTTCTATCCCTCCTGAGATTTCATTTGCAACTCAAGAATCTCCCAAAAGTTTCCTACACGCACTCGCGACATTTGTAAATAAACTCTAGCGGTTTGGCCCTCCGACTCTATGCACTTCTTGCAACACTAGTCCTTCAATCCTCCTCCTTGGTGGATAAAATTCAATGCCTTAACCAGCCTGCGCACACCTTGCACAACTCCAGGCAAATATTTCACTTCTACTGATATGAGTACAATGGTATTCCTCCTGAGCTTTCTGAGATAAAACTCAGAACTTCATCAACGCACACCTTGCAGACATTCAATGCACTCCTTGCAGTAATTCTCAGAAAGAGGAACAATTAAAACTCATTCTTCCCTTCTCTCAGACTTCATACCTTTAACATGAAATCCTACACACAACACAACATTGAAATAAAATGCATAAACAGAGAGTATAAGCAATTGTATACATACCCTTCAACAGATGCAAACAATAAGCATAATAACACCATGAACGTGAGTCAAAGCTTTATTATATTAACTCAAGTATTCCTGTACATGGATTCTTCTCTACATCCTTACTCTATACAGCTCTACAACTTACTCAACTCATACAATGATACACGTGAGGGTGTCTTTCTATCCATTTTTCCCTTCTACACTACAAGCTATCTAATCTGAATAAACGCTACAACAACTTTTCATAAATTACAATAAATGCCTCTTTATTCGGCAGATGTGAGCAATGCTCAAGATCTGTTTACAATATCCAAAACATAAATGTAAATACATCTCCTACTATTACATTAATGTCTCCTCATTTAAATTTAAAACATTTTCAAAATGTGTGTTGGTGCATATCCAGCTGTCTTCTACCTTTGTGCTTTCTTTGTTGGTTGCTTATGATGCTCCTACATCACAATCTCCCTGAGAATTTGAGAGAGACTCCTTGGTGGTATCATGGCTTGAAACAAGAGTGGCTAGAGTGCTAAGAATGAATGCATTTGAGCCTACAGTTGGGTGTAAAGGTGAACACCCACAGTAAGTTGGTTGGCTACAATCATACAAATAGATAAGTATTCCTTATACTCTATGTGATTGATCTGTAATGTATGGCTAGATACATGTGTTTGTATGCATGGATGGTTATATCATGTAATTGTACTAAAAATGGTCATGTCCGTTAATAGATTGAATTATTGTAATTACTGTAAGTCTATGTGCTTGAAATAATTATGAAGTTGCACATGTGATTGCACAACTGAATATGAGCATCTTGTAATGACTCTAAGATAAATAAATGAGCTTTATTTCATGGTTTATGCGTGCACATGGAAATATCCATCGTTGAAATGGGCTTCCAGTGAAAGGAAAACTAGAGCCATAAGTAAATAAATGAATGAAAAATGTTGAGTATGAGTGATGAGACTCAACAACCATCGATTCCCAAGCTAGATTAGATCTCATCTATCCAAAGATAGACTAGTCCAGTAAACAAAAATCCCTGCATAATTGACAATTGAATCTCATCCATCAGATTTGAGCATCGAGCGATATCGGTCATTGAGTTTCGTAACCAAGATCAGGAGGGAGTTATGCAACTCGGTGCATCGGAGCATCAGACCTCAGACTCTTTCTAAGTCCAAACCCTTTGGAAGTATTGATACCCGATATTTGAGGACTAGGGTTCCAACCCCTAGTTCCATGCCTCGTTACACAAGCACAAGAGAGAAAGAGAGTGATGTCATGTGTGATGTGTTGCACCAGCCTGGTAGATAGTACTTCAAGTGAATGACACTCAACATTTTTTTAATAGCCAGTGGAGAAAGTGTGGGGCCAAACTAGGCATGGAGGCCTCAGATTGACTCCTTTAAATCCTTATTCGTAGAATCTTGAAGCCGAGATATCTTAGCCACATATCTATGAGGATAAATGTCCATAGGACCCCGAACCACGGGGAATTTTAGTGTATAGGAGACTTGTAAAGAGTCGTGGTCCCAATATCTATGGTCATCTAGTGGTGATGTGTTTCCTCGCGAGGGAAAGATCTCCACCATAGATCTTGTGGTAAAGGGTTGGGATTTGTAATCATGAGATTAACCTAGTTAATCATCATGTAAACACTAAGATTATGTTAATTAATCATCTCATAATCCTAGGGATGTCAGGAACCAGAGATTTCTCATAATCTAGTGATTATCGTAATTAATCAAGAGATTTCCTTAATTATCTTGTAATCCCTTGACAGTGGACCTTAGTGATTTTTAAGTCCATAAGAGGTCAGTAAGGGGCCAAGGTCTCAATTCTTTCTATTACCTAGTAGTGCCACATGTCGTAACGTGAGTGGTGTCATGTGTCACGCAGGTTTGGCATATTTGGATGAAGGTCTAGGTGGAAAATCAGTGCCAGGTTGCATGACCAGATAGGACCACATGCCCCAATATGCCAACTGTATCTCGTATCTCGACCATCGAGAGATTTTGTGAATTAGGCCTTACGAAAATGGTTGATATTTCATGCTCAAAATATCCGATATGACATCAGATGATTTCATTCAATGAATAAGAAGTGGACACGTGTCAATGCCCTATTGGGAGAACCTTGGGCATTGTGATGACATGTACATCCATGTTAGTTCCATGAGCCACACCAAGTCATAGGTGCCATGATGTGTCATGTCATGGGCATGCCATGTAGAGCATATGTGCCAAGTATGAAACATGTGGGACATAGAGGTTATTGATTGGAATCCCAATTCTAGATCATTAGATTCGAACACTGAGATATCTCATTTGTCGATCACTTAACCTTGTTATGGGTGTTAATCCTGAGATTAAATTAACTATTGTCTTGTAATTGTTAGACCACGGTCATCGAAATAATTTATGTAGCAAGTGCTAAGCACTTCGACAACCGAGGGCCCACTAGAATAGGTGGTAAGTGTCATGCCTACAACCATGTTCACGCTAAGGGTGATGTGTTCTGACACATCAATTCCACGTAGAAAAATCATGGTGACATGGAGCCACGTGGCAGTACGGAGGCATTTAGCCAATAAAGTTCGAGAAACTTCAAAGGGCCTTAACTTTTGATCTAGAGATCCATTTTGAGAAAAATTACAATCGTTGGAAAGCTCTTGATGCGAAGAAGACGATGGTTTATTTTTAAAGGGATTTGAAGAGATTCAGGAAAATAAAAAATTTAATACCCCATCCATTGAAATGGTACTTAGGGGGTTGGGTTTGTTACAAGTGGTACCATAGAAGGATACAACACAAGGCTTGGATGGGCCAAAATTCATTCTTAGGGATGATATATTAAGGCTAGAGATGAGCCTATTTAAAATATTTCTCAGTGTTTAAAATATTGTTTAATATTTGCACGAGTTCCTTGAGGAGAAGGACATCAGATTGAAATTGTACCTTGGGAATTTTGGTTGAATTTCAATAGAGGAATTATGTTATTCCTTTTTCAAACTAATAACTACTCTTACAAGAGCAAGGATGTGTTGGTAATAATTAATGGTAATACCTAAATGTAAATGGAAGTAATGACAAAATCATGTTATAGGGACTACATGAATCTAGAAAATGAATGGACTGGTGGTTCTAATGTTTCCTATAAGTACGGGTTAATGGAGCCTTCAACAATTGTAATAGTTGATTAAATAAAGAGACTAATCCATGTATGTATAGTTTCTCATATTCAAAGGACTCATGGAAAATTTTAAGGTAAGTGTGATTGACCTATAATGGTTGAAACTTGTAGCAGGGATAATTGATTTAAGAAAAGTAAAAAAGAGGTGAAATAACTTAAACATATGAGCCGGTATGAGCTCATGGTTGTACAAAGATGTCTACTTGTCTATTGACATGAGTGATTTTTTATGCATGGAAATGCAAGATGTGGATATGTTGTAATACATATGATAATGTTTGTATGTATGTAACATGCAAATAGACTTAATATAACCTATGGTTTGTTGTGGTGTAAGACCTATTGCAGGCTTGTATTGGTCAATAATGACCTAATGTAATCAAGGGAGTAACATCATGAATACAATATTGATAATTCTATTTTTATTGCCTTATGAGGATAAGGCTATAATGATTAATGGAGGGTTAGAGTGGTTTCTTGCTGGTTGTTTCCATGAAGAGAAGGAAACATAATCATGAATATGTTTGTGAGACTTGTCAAGTGATTGGATGTAATATCTCAACATAAAAGGTTGATATAAATGATAAAATAAATGAATAGGAATGTGAAACTGATTCACATGTATAGTGTATAAGTGCATGTATACTAAATGGCATGATATGAATGCCTAAGTAAGAGGGTATTAACGCAAAGAGTATACTTTCATGGACTGAATAAGTGGATTTCAAATCAAGATATATACTTTCCAGGCCTGAAAAATGCCATGGATGCATGGCTGGCCCTATATTAAATGGATCTGAAATATCTTGATGGAATAATAACTTGAGGAGGGTGTAGTCCCTTCCTCAAAGAGATATAATATAAAATTTTAAAGAGCAATGAGAAAAAGTTCTATGTTGTTTTCATAGAAGGGAATATGATTATGCCTTTGAAAATTCTATGTAAATGATTGTGAAAAAATCATGAGTGAAATGATATAAGAGGATATGCAAGTGAAAATATGAAGTGTTCCAGTGGTGGAAACACACAACATGCTAATGCATGTGATTAAGTGCATGAAATCATAGCTTGAAATAAATGTGTTAACATAAGGATTTGTATTTGAATGTAAATATAAAATGCATAATATGAATGTATGCCTATAATTGTTATGGAATATTGGGTAAGAATATGAAATGGAAAAGTTGAGGCTGACTCTCGGTTGAGATCATTTCAATTAGTGATGGATATGCAGGAAGGGAGTTTCACACTGAGGCAACTCCAAGTGAAGGAACTGTGTGAAGACAGTGTCAAGAGAACTGAGTTATTACCTTAATGGCTTCTGGAAAAATTGGGCAGTGACCTACAAGTTCTATTTATATAAGAATATTGGATTACATTTTAAAATATAATGTATGCATATGGAACATGCAAATGAAGTTAACCAATCCGATTAGTAAATGTGCAAAATGCACTGGTTCATGATTAAATTTTGAACCAAAATCTTGTTTTTGTAGCATGTTGATTTACCAGATAAAGTCAAGATGAAACTTGGTTGAAATTGCTCAAGGAATAGAGAAGGAAAATCCCGAAAGTGATAGATTGCAGAAGCAAATAATGAGAAAAGGAGGAATACTTTTCTCATAATAAAAACTCTGACTTGTTTAACAAAGTTGGATTCTTTAAAAGACTAGTTGTGAAAATAAGTACAACTGGTAAATGAAAGATAAAATATTGAATGTGTTTAAATGAATTGGCTTGGTTAAGATATATTATGTGAAGGAAGTGAGGCCTTGAAATTAATTTAGCTAGGATAAAAATTCCTTGATTTTGCAAAGGATTTGGAAGGAAGGAAAAATCCCTTAACTCCTCTTTTGATGTTTATTGTGTTTCTCTGGGATGAGAAGACTAAAATGTTGTTATGTGTAAATTTTTTGGCACAAGAATGTTGATAGTTGTATGAATATAGAAACAACTGAAAA
Source organism: Picea engelmannii (assembly GCA_009831015.1). NCBI lineage: Eukaryota > Viridiplantae > Streptophyta > Pinopsida > Pinales > Pinaceae > Picea > Picea engelmannii. The sequence continues at coordinate 108,553 of ML799218.1, read as the reverse complement.
TTTGATTGTGTTGCACTCATGAAAACATTAAGGATAATGTGATGAAGTACACAAGGATATGTTAGGACATATCTAGAAATGTTGTGTTGAATTGAATTCTATGATACATGCATTTTTGTGTAATATGACAACTAATATAATTTTGACTGTGATGATGCATGTATGAGTAGAAAAATATTGGATTTGTTGGAGAATATAGTTTCAAACAATGGACAACCTCAGTCATAGGTAAACACAAGAAGGTTGTTGTTGAAAGTTGTTTAAAGGACCTTGGGAGTCCACATGAAAGCACCACTGATGAGGTAATATCAAAGAAGGTGTTGGAAACCAAAACAGGTATTCATGCTTATGTGGCATAAAGTGTGACGGGATTGCATAAGAATTACTTCCAAAATGATTCATTATTATTCTAATGATATAAATGTAATTTTGAGTGGCTATGGTATTCCATTGATACCCAAGAAGGGTATGATTCAGGAAAGGAACTTGAAGGATAGAGAAAGACACCCCTGACATTCAAGGATTTGTTACAATCCTTTCATAGGATTCACAAACAACAATATAATGAATGGATTGTGAGTAGAAGTAATCATAAGAATAATGTTGATTGAAATCATTGAGGAGATGCATGTTTAAATGAAAGGGTAGGTAATGGAATGCCCCTCATGGAAGGTGGATCTTCCAATATACTACCATAATTGTAACAATGGTAAAGAAAGGAATTGGGTGGCCATGAGTGTTGGCACCCTAGTTACTAGTAAGAAAAGAATTCTTAAAGGCATTCATGTGAAACTTTTAGTTTCATGTGTGTTGATTTGAGGCTAATATCAACTCAAAGCAGAGGGGATAGTCATGTTGTAATAATGAATGTGGATAGATAATCCATGTGGTGAAGAGGTTGGATGAGACCCAACATACCATGGAAAGAGTGTCTAAAATGAAATGTGGTAATCTGAAATGCATTGTGTGTGAATGTGGTCATGGGCATTGGCACATTTATTAAATTCACTTAATGTTTGGTATGATGAAATGATGTAGGTGTAAGGAAATATATTTATTTTTTCTTTATCTCATTGAATAGATAAAAGTGATTTGATTGATAGTATACACAATTTAATAATTTCTTGTGATGTCATTGTAAAGGTGCAATGAAAATATATGTGCATGGAAAACTAGCAATTTGTCTGGTTGATTGAAGTTGAAATTGTAGGAAGAAGGGTCTTGGATGTGATAGCAAAAGTAAGCCTATAAGATATACCAATACCTACTAAGACAAACTATTATGGGAAGGAAAACCCTCATAGTTGTGGAATAAGGTTCATGTATGGTACCGATCAAAAATGTAATTGTGAATTTGAAAATATGTGGGAACCAGATTTGCAAAGAAATTTCATTGAAAACTAATGAAAGAATCTCACAAATTTATGTATGCATGTGATACAGGTGACATGAAAAGGATCTTCTCAGGGAGGACAAATGATGGGTGTCAGAGATGGAAAGCATGGAAAATGGCTACTGTGGTGACATGAGGACCCTGTGATAATCCATGATCCCATAGAATGATGTGTCATGGTGACACAGGCTGGAGGAATGCCTTCACAAGAGCAAGTCAAAGGGATGCCTTGACTTTAATAATCGAGGAAGTCTCAAAAATTATTCTTGTGCAAGAAATCCTTGGCAAGGAAATATGGATCACCATAGGGCTATATAGCAAATAAGGGGATGACAGAGCCTAGCCTGGAGGGTGAGTGACCACAAGGAAGAGGAGACTGTAATAATTCATGTAAATTATTGGTTGGGATCATGCACATAATGGGTATGTCAAGGGAAAAAGTGAGCCAAGAACATATGATAGCCACATGGATGCAAATCCATGAAATGCACAGATGAGTATTGTGTTGATTTGTGAATATTTTCTCTTGAGTTTGAACAACAATAAAATGTTTTGCATCATAGCAACCTACAAAACTAGGCCTCGATGAGCTAGAAGTCTGTCTTAGGGATTATATATTAAGGATAGATATAAGATTATTTAAAATATCTCTTAGTGTTTAAAATATTGTTTAATATTTTCACGCATTCCTTGAGAACAAGGACATCAGATTGAAATTGTACCTTGGAAATTCTAGTTGAATTTCAGTAGAGGAATTATGGTATTCCTTTTTTAAACTAATAAATACTCTTGCAAGAGTAGGGATGTGTTGGTAAGAATTAATGGTAAGACCTTAATGTAAATGGAATTAATGACAAAATCTTGTTATAGGAACTGCACGAATCTAGAAAACGAATGGACTAGTGGTTGTAATGTTTCCTATAAGTATGGGTTAATGGAGCCCTCAACAATTGTTATAGTTGATTAAATAAAGAGACTAAGCCATGTATGTATAGTTCCTCATATTCAGAAGACAGATGGAAAATTTTAAGGTAAGTGTGATTGACCTATAATGGTTGAAACCTATAGCAGGGATAATCCATTTAAGCAAAGTAAAAAAAAGGTGAAATAACTTAAACATATGAGCCGGTATGATCTCATGGTTGTAAAAATATGTGTACTTGTCTATTGACATGAGTACTTGTTTATGCATGGAAATGAAATATGTGGATATGTTGTTATACATATGATAATGGTTGTATGTATGTAACATGAAAATAGACTCAATATAACCTATGGTTTGTTGTAGCGTAAGACATGTTGCATGCTTTTATTGGTCAATAATGGCCTCATGTCAGTAGGGGAGTAACGTCATGGATAAAATGTTGATAATTATATTGTTATTGCCTTATGAGGATAAGGTTGTAATGATTAATGGAGGGATGATAAAGGTCTAGTAAAGGAAGTGTTGGAGAATTCCTAGATGACCAATGAGTCAGACTAACATCCAAAGATGAATGGTAGTCATATAAATATGGCTTGGTATGATAAGAGAGTAGTGAAAGGGAATTTAGTAAAGGATTCCCTCGGAAGAGGTCTGTTGACCAAGAATGGTTAGTGGAAGGAAGAGAGTCTGGAATAATTATCATATTTCATTGGGTAATGAAGTGACTACCCATGTAAAATGTTGAATTCTGGATTTATCTTGTAACAAAAGGGAAATAGTGGTTTATTGTTGGTTGTTTCAATGAAGAGAAGGAAACATAATCATGAATATTTTTATGATACTTGTCAGGTGATTGGATGTAAGGTCTCAACAGAAAAGGTTGATATCAATGATCAAATAAATGAATAGGAATGAACAAGTGATACCCATGTATAGTGTATAAGTGCATGTATACTAAAGGGCATGATATGAATGCATGATTAAGAGGGTAGTAAGGAAAAGAGTATACTTGCATGGACTGAATAAGTGGATTGCAAAGAAAGATATATAAGATATATACTTCTCAAGTCTAAAAAACATCATGGATGCATGGTTGGCCCTATATTAAAGGGGTTTGAAATATCTTGATGGAATAATAACTTGAGGAGGGTGTACTCCCTTACTCAGAGAGAGATGATATAAAAATTGAAAGAGAAATGAGAAAAAAAAAAAAAATTGTTATCATAGAATGGAATATGATTATTCCTTTTAAAATTCCATGTAAATGATTGTGAAAAAATCATGAGTGAAATGATATAAGAAGACATACAAGTGAAACTATGAAGTGTGCTAGTGGTGGACCCACACAACATGTTAATTCTTGTGATTAAGTGCATGAAAGCATAGCTTGGAAGCAAGTTGTTAACATAAGAATGTTTATTTGAATATAAATATGAAATGCATAATAATAATGCATGCCTATAATCCTTATGGAATATTGGGTAAGAATATGAAATGACAAAGTTGAGGTTGACTCGAGGTTGAGGTCATTTCAATTAGTGATGGATATGCAGCAAGGGAGTTTCACGTTGAGACAATTCCAAGTGAAGGAACTATGTGAGGACTCTGTCAAGAGAACTGAGCTATAACCTTAATGACTGCTGGAAAAATTGGGTAGTGGAATGCAAGGTCTATTTATATAAGAATCTTGGATTACATTTTAAAATATAATGCATGCATAGGGAACATGCAAATGAAGTTAACCAATCTGATTAGTAAATGTGCATAATGCATTGGTTCATGATTAAATTGTGAACCAAAATCTTGTTGTTGTAGCATGTTGATTTACCAAATAAAGTCAAGATGAAACTTGGCTAAAATTGCTCAAGGAATAGAGCAAGAAAATCCCAAAAATGGATAGATTTCATAAGAAAATAAGGAGAAAAGGAGGAATATTTTTCTCATTCTAAAAACTATGACTTATTTAATAGAGTTGGATGCTTTAAAAGAGTAGTTGTGAAAATAAGTACGGTTGGTAAATGAAAGATAAAATATTGAATGTGTTTAAATGAATGAGCTTGGTTAATCTATATTGTATGAAGGTAGTGAGGCCTTGAAATTAATTAAGCTAGGATGAAAGTTCCTTGATTGTGCAAAAGAGTTTGAAGGAAGGAAAAATCCATTAACTCTTTTTTTTATTTTTAGTGTGTTTCTCTAGGATGAGAAAACTGAAATGTTGTTATGTGTAAATGTTTTGGAAAAAAATTGTTTGAAGTTGTATGACTATAGAAACAACTGAAAATTTGATTGTGTTACACTCATAAAAACATTAAGGATAATGTGATGAAGTGAATAAGGATATGTTAGGACATATATGGAAATTTTTTGTTGAATTGAATTTTATGATACATGCATTTTGTTTAATATGATAGCTAATATAATTGTGATTGTGATGATAGAGAATCCATGAGTGTTGGCACATTGGTCACAATGGTAAAGAAAGGAATTGGGTGTCCATGAGTGTTGGCACCTTGGTTACTCATACAAAAATAATTCTTAAAGGCATTCATGTGAAACTTTTAATGTCATGTGTGTTGATTTGAAGCTATGATCATCTCAAAGAAAGAGGGTTAGTCCTGCTGTAATGATGAATGTGGATAAAAAATCCATGTGGTGAAGAGGTTGGATGAGACCCAACACACCATGGAAAGATTCCCTAATACGAAATGTGGTAATCTGAAATTCAATGAAAGGGTGCATTGTGTGTCAATGTGGCCATGGGAATTGACACATTGATTAAATTCACTTAATGTTTGGTATGCTAAAATGATGTAGGTGTAAGGAAAGAAATTTCCTTTTTCTTTATATCATTGAATAGATAAAAGTGATTTGATTGTTGGTATGCACAATTTAAGAATTGTTTGTGATGTCATTGTAAAGGTGAAATGAAAATATATGTGCATGAGAGGCTAAAAATTTGATTGTTTGATTGAAGTTGAAATTGCAGGAAGAAGGCTCTTGTATGTGGAAACAAAAGTAAGCCCATAAGAAAGACCAATACCTACTAAGACAAACTATTATGAGAAAGAAAAACCTCATACTTGTGGAATCCAGTTTTTGTATGGTACCGATCAAAACTGGAATTATGAATTGGAAAATCTATAGGTTAAATATTTGGAAATAAATTTGATTGAAAACTAATGAAAGTATCTCACGAATTTTTGTATGCATGTGATACAGGTGAGATGAAAAGGATCTATCCGAGGAGGACAAATGATAGTTGTCAAAGATGGAAATCATGGAAAATGGCTATTGTAGTGACATGAGGACCCTTTGATAAGCCATGATCCCCATAGAATGGTGGGTCATGGTGGCACAAGTTGAAGGGATGCCTTGACAAGAGAAATTTGAAGGGACGCCTCAACTATAAGAATTGAGGAAGTCTCGAAAATTCTTCTTGTGTAATAAATCCTTGGCAAGGCAAGATGGATCACCCGAGGGACTGTATAGAAAAGAAAGTGATGCCTGAGCCTGGGCCTAGAGGGTGAGTGACCGCAAGGAAGAGGAGACTGCAATAATTCTTGTAAATTATTGGTTGCGAGCATGCACACAATGGGTATGTCAAGGAAAAAAAGTGGCGCAAGCACATATGACAGCCACACTGATGCAGATCCATGAAATGCATAGAGGAGTATTAGGTTGATTTGTGAATATTTTATCTTGAGTTTGAACAACAATAAAATGTTTTGCATGAAATTGTAATTAATATGTTTTCTATTGAAATTGTTGTAGGCATGTGCTAACAACAAGAGTTTGGGAAAGGACCATATACTATGAAGGAAAGGAAGGTGATGTTGAAGCAGTTGAAGGATAAAGGCATGGTAGGTGTACTGAGGAAGAATATTGAGGATGGTGTTCCTTTGAAGGGGGAGGGGATTGTAACACCCCCCTTTCTAAACCTATGATTATGTGTAATGAATCATGATTTATGGTTGCCATGCAATGGCATAAAAACATTGTAAATGTATTATTGTTTAATTATAAATGCCAAAAAATGACTATGGGGGTGAAGCCTTAAAGTACTGTCTATGATACCACTAGAGGAGAGAGTGAGGATGTTGATATTATGGTATCTTTGGTAGGTATCAACCTCCATTGTGACATTTGACAAGACTAGAATATTTTGGAAGCAAGAAAAGAAGTGAATGTAACCCTAGAAGAGATGTCGACTAAGAGAGATAATTGATATGAATTAATTAGTACCCAGAATGAGAAGTCAGCCCAGGAAGTCTGCCAGAGCTAGTGTAAATAAAGGGCACTAGTATTCACTTTACACACAACTCTCATAATCGTAGAGAGACACTTGTGCGCACTGCACTCTGGCAGTCTCATGCAAAAGTCTTGGAGAAGGTGTTGCCGCCAGTTGTGAAGCCATTGTTTCTATCTTTCTGGGTTGGACTCTTTGATCATCTTTGGCTACTTCTTTCTTGGTGCATTAGCCTTTCTTGGCTATTGTATTTCTACCAAGATTCTTCTCTCTATCAAGGTCAAGGTGCTCAGAGGGTGGCTTCGGCCTATGTTTGGGTGACATTAGTGATATTGTCTATGGTTAAACAAGCACATTCTAACAGGTTATGGGCCCACACCTTCTTCATTCAGTATAACCACTAGAAGGAAGCATATTCATTAGGATACTAATCTCATTGAAGAAATTTCACTAGGGTTTACTAGCAGGAGCAACTTCCAAGACACTGTCACTAGGGTTACTAGCAGGTGCAGTTGTCAAAACCCTAAAACCTCGATCCAACACCTTATGATGAAACATCTCGCTCAATAAGAAGGTATTCAAGTGATCCTTAGTCCATCTCACCTCTTGGCACTATTAGAAGGAAGAAACGTCAAGGTTGAAGTTTTGGATCAAAGCGTGACCAGTCACCAGTCAACCAAAGTCATGAATGAAAAGACTAGTCATCTACACTACTCAGCACTCACAGGAACAATTGAAGATGACATGTGGATAATTGACAATGGAGATTCTAGGAATATGACAAAAGATCAAGACAGACTCTCAAATCTAAATTAAAGAAAGACATCGTACAAGGTAGATCTTGGAGACAAAAGCACTTACCCAGTTGAAGGATTTGGACAAGCCTCCGTCAAGTTGAAAATAGGTAACAATGTTCATTTGAGAAATTTCTTATGTGTACCTGGTTTAGAAAATAATTTTGTATCCATATATTTCCTAGAAGACAAAGGAAACATAATATATTTCGTAGATGGAAAAGTGTTGTCTTGGCACAAAGACTCCAGCATAGAGAACGCTAGAGTTATTGAAACCCGTGAAAGAAATCTATATAGACTAATAGAACAAAATGAAGAAGCTCTTGTACATGATGAAGTCAATCCCAATGAAATTTTGCATAGAAGGTACGCTCGTATTAACTATCAAGCATTTCCTTTTATAAAAAATATGGTTGAAGGAATACCATAATTACAGTCTACACCTGAAGGAATTTGCAAAGGATGTGCTCTTGGAAAGAATATCAAGAAACCATTCCCAAGAAGCAACAATAGATCTAAGGAGATTCTAGATCTAATACATTCATATGTTTGGTCCAATGCCAGTAAAATATCTAGGAGGTTCTCTTTACTACGTAATCTTGATAGATGATTACTCAAGAAAGACTTGGTTATATCTCTTGAAGACAAAGGACAGAGTATTCAACAAGTTTCAATAATTCAAACCAAAAATAGAGAACCTCACAAACAAGAAAATGAAGACCTTGAGAATAGATAATGGAGGAGAATACACATCAAAGGAATTTGTTTCCTTTTACAAATCGGCAGGGATTAGGAGGGAGCTGACGGTTCCTCATAATCCTCAACAAAATGGTGTAGCAGAAAGGAAGAACAGATCTATTAAAGAAATCGTGAAGGAACTACTAAATGATCAAGGTTTATCTATGTTCTTATGGGGAGAAGCAGTCATGACAACAATATATGTTTAGAATAGAATTCCTCATCGCATATTGAAATACATGACTCTATAAGAAGTCTTCTCATGAAAGAAACCTAATGTGAAAAACTTAAGAATCTTTGGATGCCCTGTTTACTTTCACATTCCCAAGGACAAAATGAATAAATTAGAACCCTTGGGAAAGAAGGGCATATTCATGGGATATAGTGAATCATCCAAGGCTTATAGAATCTATATCCCGAAACAACATAAGATTGAAGTCAGCAGAGACGTGACCTTCAATGAAAATATGGCTTTCAAGAAATCCATAGAAGAAACTATATAAGAAGAAGAGTATGAAGAGCCTATTGAAGAAGTCACATGTCTTCCAGAAAACCAAAATGAAGAAAAGGAACAACTTGATCATCCGATGCAACCATGTGAGACCATTGATTCAGAAACTATACCTAAGACCAAGAAACGACCAGCTTGGATTGAAGCTACCCTACAAGAACCATAAAGACTCAAAGCCACAAGTGGGACCTTCAAAAAAAGTAAGAAGCCCGAAATATTCTCCAGCTATGCATCATGTATGGAAAAGATTCTAGACGAAGAACCTACCACGTTTGAAGAGGCAATTCAGAAAAAACAATGGAAAGAAGCCATGACAGAAGAACACTAGACCATCATGAAAAATGATGTATGGGAAATTGTTCCTAGACCTAAAGAAAAATCAGTAGTAACTTCAAAATGGGTATATAAGATCAAGCATGCAGTAGATGGAAGTGTGGTTAAATATAAAGCAAGTTTTGTAGCTAGAGGGTTTTCCCAGAAGGAGGGAGAAGACTATGACAAAACATTTGCTCTGATTTCCAGATATAATTCCATTAGAGCTATCATGTCTCTTTCTGCTTCCATGGGATGGAGTCTACATCAGATGGATGTAAATACAGCTTTCCTCAATGGATCAATCGAAGAAGAAGTATACATTGAACAACCTCAAGGGTTTGAAGTACATTCCAGAAACACTTGTGTTTGCAGACTAAAGAAATATTTATATGGACTCAAGAAAGCTCCAAGAGCTTGGTATGTCAGAATAGACAGCTACCTAATGAGACTTGGTTTCTCCAAAAGTCATGCAGATCCAAATATTTACTACAAAGTCATGAAAAATGCACCTGTGATTATACTGCTATATGTCGGCGATCTATTCCTAGCAGGTGAAGAGTCTCTCATCATCCAGTGAAAAAAGGAACTAGATTATGAGTTTGATATGAAATATCTTGGTCTCATGCATTACTACTTGGGACTAGAAGTATGGCAGAAGCGTGGTGAAGTATTCCTTGGACAAGGAAAGTACGCAATAAAGATTCTTTAGAAGTTTGGAATGATGGATTACAAATCCATGGATACTCCTATGACCACATATATAAGAAAAATAAGAGACTCATATTCTGATCCAGTAGATCCATCACTCTATCAAAAATTGATTGGGTCATTGAGGTATTTGATAAATACTCGACCAGACATTTGCTTTGTCATGAACACACTAAGCCAGTTCCAGGTAGAACCTAGACATGAGAATTGGACAACTGCAAAGAATGTTCTAATACATATTCGTGGGACACTAAACTATGGTTTAATATATACCACATCCAGTGATATACAACTTCATGGATTCACAGATTTAGATTGGGAAGGAAGTGTAGAAGACAAAAAGAGTACTTCGGGGATGTTTTTCATCTTGGGCTTTGCTATGATATCTTGGGGCTGTAGGAAACAAACCTTTGTCGCACTCAGCATAGCAGAAGAAGAATATATGGAAGCATGTGAGGAATTTACAAAAGCAATATGGCTAAGAAATCTAATATCCAGATTATTTGATCAGGTTCCATATTCGACCATAATACACTGTGACAATCAGAGTTGTATAAGGCTATCATAACACCCAGTGTTTCATGAACGGTCGAAACAAATTGAGATCAAATACTAATTTATTTGAGATAAATTCCAAGAAGGATAAGTAATGCTCCAATATATCCCCATAGATGAGTAGAGCATATATCCTGATAAAGCCTCTGTCTAGAATAAAGTTTGCATATTTTCGAGACAATTGGGGATCATGGAAATAACTCCCTTAGCTGAAAGGGAAGAAATGACTCTCCAGGTTGGGAGGGAGCACTGACATATCATTGAATTGAGGACAGTCATTTTCAAGTTTGAAAAATGGTCCAGATTGGGCAGTCCCTTTCCAGTTCGGAAAGTGGTTTGAGATTTCTAACAGACAGGCATTTTCCAGCTGAGAAAATGGTCCAGATCGAATAGTCATTTTTGTAATGAAAATGGTTCGATGGATTGTTGATGTACCATAGACAATGATTTTCCATTATGATTAACATGGGGAATGGTCTAGGACAGTTTCTCTACTTGAAGGTCACTCTTAGTAGTGGTCAAGAAGACTGGTCTGCCTCGCCGGACAGTCATTCTTTCGAAGCTCACAATTTTGAGAAGTTTCGAAGAATGGTATGTTTTGGAGGTTGGTGCAAGACAATAATTTCCTTAGGAAATGAACCGGACAATCATTCCCTAGGGAAGATTCATTCTCTCTAGGTTTCACTTTGTTTAGTTCCAGAGGAATGGCCTAGATAGGTGAATGGTCCATGTTCAACAATCAAGGACAGACATTCCCTAGGGCAGACTCATTCTCTCCAAGCTTCACTTTTTTTAGTTTTGGAGGAATGGCCCATGATAGGGAATGGTCTAGTATCATAAATCAGGACAATTATTCTTCCTTTCTTGAGAAGAATAGTCCAGATAGCCCATCATTAATGTTCTACTCTGAGGACATATGCTCTTCTAGATCTCACAGATGTGAGTGGAATAATGTCCTAGATGATTCAGTTTATATCATAACAATGTTTTCTGTGCAGGTTGATATCAAATGATTTTTATGGAGACTATATTTCTCCAGACAATAGAGGTATGCTACTATGGTGGATATGTTCCACTGTTTGTGACTATGTGTCATAGATTGAGTAGTTGTGTACTACTATGGATAAACACACTTGTGTTCTATCAGTAGACATTGTACCAGTTGTCATGGATAATAATGAATAATAATGATGGTGCTTGTGATGCTACCAGTTGAATGGTTTGTTTGTGCTCAAGACCATTATCAGTTATACCACCCTAGCTAGGAGGGAGTGTTGCTATTATGGTATCTTCGGTAGGTATCAACCTCCATTGTGACCTTTGACAAGATTAGAATATTATGGAAGCAAGAAAAGAAGTGAATGTAACCCTAGAAGAGATGTCGGGTAAGAGAGATAATTAATATGAATTAATTAGTACCCAGAATGAGAAGTCATCCCAGGCAGTCTTCCATAGCTAGTATAAATAAAGGGCACCAGTCTTCACTTTACACACAACCTTCAGAATAATAGAGAGACACTTGTGCACACTTCAGTCTGGTAGTCTTATGTGAAAGTCTTGGAGAAGGTCCTGCCGCCATTTATTAAGCCATTGTTTCTATCTTTCTAGGTTGGACTCTCTTATCAGCTTTGGTTACTTCTTTCTTGGTGCATTAGCCTTGCTTGGCTATTGGTTTGCTACCAGGATTATTCTCTCTGTCAAGGTCAAGGTGCTCGGTCGGTGGCTTCAGCCTATGGTTGGGTGACAAAAGTGATATTTTCTATGGTTAAATGAGCACATTCTAACAGAGGAAACCTATAGAGGGGGTTCATGATGACCTGACTAGGTAACCCAAGCTTCTCTATTCAGGTATGAAATTTGCAAATATTCAGATATTCCCTTTAATTTTGATTTCAATGAAAATTAGTTAATGAGGAAGACTTGGTGGTTGAGAAACCAACCACCCTCCATGAATACAGGTATGGGAAATTTGTCTAGGATACTTGAAACTTCCAGACACAAGTACAACAATGTACCAATTTTGCAGCCCGAAATTGACCCATGGGTTACCCTCTAATAGAAGGAAGGGGACACATCGAGAACCTTCCCAAGGGGTTACGTGCAGGGGATGCATGAATGGAAAAAGGAGAGAATAGGGGGAGGCGTGAAAGGGAAGAACACGAGAAAAAGAGATCATAAGAGCTCTGAATATTGGGTTAGAGAGCCGAAAAACCCAACCTCAGTTGTAAAGGGTGCAAGGTTTTTGCTGGGAAAGTATCTGATAAACCTCGCAAAGGCACTGAGCTAGGTGGTTATGAGAAAATATGAACTAAGAGTAGTGTGACTGAGAGTAACTTTCACCTATCAATATCCCTGAGAATTTGAGAGAGACTCCCTGGTGGTATCATGGCTTGGAAAGGGAGTGGTCAAAGTGCTAAGAGTGAATGCATATGAGCCTACGGTTGGGTGGAAAGGTGAACACTCACAGTCAGTTGGTTGTCTACAATCATACAGACATATAAGTATTCCTTATACTATGTGTGATTGAACTGCAATGTATGGCTGGATACATGTGTTTGCATGCATGGACGGTTATATCCTCTAATTGTACTAAAAAATGGTCATACATGTTAACGGATTGAATTCTTATAATTACTGTAAGTCTGTGTGCTTGAAATAATTATGAAGTTCCACATATGATTTCATAACTAAATATGAGCATCATGTAATGAGTCTAAGATAAATAAAATGAGCTTGATTTCATGGGTTATGCGTGCACATGGAAACATCCATCGTCGAAATGCACTTCTTGTGAAAGAAAACTAGATCCATAAGTAAAACAATGAATGAAAAATGTTGAGTATGAATGATGAGACTCAACAACCATTGATTCCCAAGTTGGAGTAAATCTCAGCCATCCAAAGACAGTCTAGTCCAGTCGGTAAAAATCCCTACTTAATCGACGATTGAATCTCAATTTTCATATTTGAGTGTCGATCAATCTCGACCATCAAGTTTCATAACCTAGATTAGGAGGGAGTTCCGTGACCCAGGGAATTGGAGCATCAAACCCCAGATGATTTTTAATTCCAAACCATTTGTAAGTATTGATATGCGATATTCGGGGACCATGGTTCTATTCCTTGGTTTCATGCCTTGTTACATAATCACGAGAGAGAAAGAGAGTGACATCATGTGAAATGTATTGTGCTATCTTGGCAGACAGGAGGTCAAGGGAATGACACTTGGAAGTGTTTTATTAGTTGGTGGATCAAGTGCGGGGAAAAACTAGGTGTGGAGGCCTCAAATTTACTCCCCTAAATCCTTAGTTGTAGGATCTTGAAGCCGAGAGATTTTATTCGTAGTTATCTGTGAAGAAAAGTCCTTAGGACCTCACACCATTGGGAATTTTAGTGTACATGAGACCTGTAAATATTTTCAATCTTGATGTCCTCGGTCGTCTAATGGTGATCCATGTCCTCACGAGGGACATATATCCACTGTAGATCTTGTAGTAAAGGGTCGGGAGTTGTAATCTCGATATTAACCTAGTTAATCATTTTTTAATCACTAAGATTATGTTAATTAATCATATCATAATCCTTAGGATGTTAGGAACTGTAGATTTCTCATAATATAGTGATTACCATAATTAATCATGATATTTCCTTAACTATCTCGTAATCCCGGATGACGGAACTCAGGTATTTTTAATCTACAAGAGGTCGGTAAGGGGTCTAGGTCTCGACGTCCTCTATTACTTGGTGGCTCCATTGTCGTAACGTGAGTGGTGCCATGTCTCATGCAAGTTTGGTATATTTGGACGAAGGTCTAGGTGGAAAATGAATGCCACGTGTCGAGTGATACGAGTGTCATAGATCATGCTAGGTGGCATGATTAGATAGGGCCACGTGTCCCAAGATCCCAACTATATCTTGGATCTCGGGCATCAGGAGATTTTGGGAACTAGGCCTTACGAAAATGGTCGATAACCCATGCCCAAAATATACAAGATGATGTCGGATGATGTCATTCAATGAGTAGGAAGCGTACAAGTGTCAATGCCATGTTGGGAGAACCTTGGGTGTTGGTATGACATGTACATCCAGGCCAACGCCACATGTCACGTCAAGTCATATGGTGCCATGATGTTTCATTTCCTGGGCATGCCATGTAGAGCCTATGTGTTGAGTATGAAACACGTGGGACGTAGAGCCACAAGGCAATATGGATCCATTTGGCCAATAAAGGCCCAAAAACTTCAAAAAGTTATAAATTTTGATCTAGAGCTTCATTTTGAGCAAACTTACAATCGTTGGAAATATCTCAGCGAGAAGAAGATGATGTTGTCATTTTAAAGGGATTTGAAGAATTTTAGTAAAAGAGAAAATTTAATACCCCATACCTTAAAAGGGTACTTATGGGGTTGGGTGTGCTACAATAACACACCCGACATCAGCACCACAAAAATAGTTTTTCTCTGATACCACTTGCAACATACCCATATCAACAACCAGAAATTTATTTCTTGGTGTTTATTTGATATCAATATGTAATGTACCTTGAATAGAAAACCCAAAATTATTTGTTCGGATATTGATCTGTAACATACCTATTGCTCGAGTACTTCCAAATTCTCCTTATTGGATTGGTTTTGAATTTATGTTCAATTCTTTTAATTCAATAAAAATGAAACCTACACATGCAATAATTAAGAAACATGCTAAACCATAAAAGAAATGAATAATATGCAATGCACCACATTAACAATAAGCATGCACTTTATAAATACATATATTAGAGATAATAATACACACCGGAATATAAATTACATAGAAAACATAGAAATCACTTATCATTAATTAAACCATTCACCAATTAGTTGCAAACATCAGTTGTTCCACCCAACCATAAACATTATTGTTCCAAATATCAATAGAATGTCACCCCTGAGCTAAGGATATGAATCCAAAAGGATGGGTCCTATGCCAACTCTAATACACACAATTGTTAGCTACCAAGATCTCATGGTTTTCCCAACCACAAAACAATCATAGTTTACCAGCTCTCTTTCCCTTCAACCTGCACAATCCAAAAAAATGAACCCCTTTGTCTACAATGTAGTCCCTCGAGTTGTTCCAATTATTTTCCAGGGCTCCATTGCTATTGGTCAGGAATCTCAATATTGAAAACTCCAAGGATTCTCAGTTGTGGATAATTCTCTCACAACTTTCATCATTCTCATGCACACATGCATCTATTCCCTTTTGGAAAAATTAATAAATCCTTACACCCATCTAGCAATGGATATCTAGATCTAGCCATTCGTTTTTGTTCCATACCCAACACAAGAATGAGCAAAAGTGAATGAGGAACCCAATGATTGAGCAACCCAAAATTATTGATCTAAATTATGATCAACAAATGAATGAGCAACCCAATGATTGAGCAACCCAAAATGATTGAGCTAATTTATGATCAACAAATGAATGAGAAACCCCCAAACAACCCAAAGGGGGGTTTATATAATTACACACAATAATTAACCACATGGTCTCCCCAAGAAACTCATGTAACCACTTTTCCCAATTATAACTAAGATGGGTGAATAAAATAATAATAAAAAGACTTAGCTCCTTTAGCCCCATTTCTCGTAGAATTATATCCTCCTATCTCTTTCCTTGTTTGTCTTGCAACCAATGATATATTGTATTAATATATTCAAAGTATTACAATGTACAAATACATATCTCATCTCTTGGCCATATTACTCACTGCATGCTCTCCAACCCAGAACATATTGGCTCACCAACCTAAGTCACAATTACATAAATACATTATAGTTCATAAGAATTAAAATCAGGTATGTTACATTAGAGGTATACAAGGGAAACCATCTAAAGTGATAATCTCTAACATCTTGACAAAATTACTTAAAAAGGGACATGACAGTGTAATTACACAATTGTGCTCACTCGATGTTCAAACATTTATAGTCTCTACTACAATGGATCTCCAAAAGGTTATGAACAATTATTCAAAGGTATTTGGTTAGATGCCTACTCAAGATCAAACCCATGATATCCATCTGTGACCAAGAAGTGTACATCTAGTCTTCCATGTTTCTTGCTTAAAGAAGATAATAAGTGACAAGATCTCAATGAAAACATTTTTATCGGAGATTAATGGAGAAGGGAAAATCATCCTAGAAACAGAAACAATCCTTGAAATAGGGATTAAGAAGATGTGAAATAAAGCAACTATTGGGTACCTTTCCAAATGGAAGAACTTACCATTGGAAGAGGCAACATGGGAAGATGATTTATTCACGCAGACACATGTGTGGTTGTTGAGAGTTGAGGACAATTCTTGTTTGAAGGGGAGGGGCATGTCAATCCCTTGTAAGAGCCTCATGTTATGCATTAAACCCCTTATTAAACCCTAGATATTGAATTATTACATTTCTAGGGTTATATTTGCATGTCAAATAGAATATTTCATTGCACCCTTTCATTATAAGTGTACCCTTTATCTCATATATATATATATATATATATATATATATATATAATAGGGGAACCTAGTTTTAGGATCATCTTATCTCCTCTCATATTGTATTATGAAATAGATCTATTGTAAAAGGAGGTTTCCCCTCAAAATGGATTGTAATCATTAACTTTTTATCATTTTTAAGGCATTGGATCATAACAAAGACCTTAATAAATCACTCGTTAAGAAAGTTAAAAAATTAAAATAGGGAAATACTAGAAAAGGAAAGTGGGAAAATGATGAGTCAAGGGAAGAATTGAAAAAGAAAGATGAAGAGATATGTAAGTTATGAAACTGGAATTAAAAAACTACTAAAAGAGGTTAAGAGATTGAAAGAAGAAAAGAAAAATTATCAAAATTAGGAAGAAACGAGGATCTTGGATGAAGAATCTACCAAAAGAATTGAATATGAAATTTTCAAGAAGGTTGAAGAATCCCTAAATATTGATGAGGTAAAATTAGAAATGCAATCTAGAATTGAAAGACATCATAATTTGATAAATGGGGTGACATTGCAACATCAAAAGGAGAAAGAAGACAAGATTCGAGAAGGTCACCACAAGATACTTGAAGAAGTTGAATTTGCTATGGAGGATGTAGATATCAAATATGATGGTATTATCTCCAAGGTTAGAGTAATCGAATACCAAGCAAAGAGGATAGAGGATGTCATTGAGTCTAAAAAGAAGATAGATGCAATGCATGTGTAGAGTGAAGGAAAACTATCAAATGTGAAACCATATCAACACCCTCATTACCGGGAAATATTTCAAGGAAGATAAGAAGGTCAATATCAGCATTATCAAAGAAGAAGAAGGAATACTTGTCAATATTCATGGAACAAGGCATCACAAAACCACTCTTCAACAAGCTACTATCAAATACCAACAACCATTACAAATTGGAGAAGTTACAACAACAATACGTGGAATCAAAGGAAACAATGTTATGCAACAATTAGCCACCAAGAATTAAGACTGAAAAAATTGATTTTGGATGGATGGATTATCATCGATGGAATGAAGAAGGAAGAAACATAAGAAAATCATATGACCTAGTTTCATGACATGTGAAACTTTTAATTGTAGCACAAAGTTACAAACTTAACGAGAACTCTCTAGAGTTCCCATTTTTTAGAGGTGTCATTTTTAGCTCCAAATTAAAAAGTGGTGTTAACAGTAGCACCCTTTTTTTAATAGAGGGGGTGGATTGTGACTTGTTTGAAATCGTGGACTTGACAAGATGTCAAAACCTTAAAATTGACCCTTGAATCAAAAAATGATGTTATTAGTAGCAACAACTTTATTCCGGAGTTAAAAGTGTGACTTTATTGAAACTTTGGCCTTGGCAACAAATACCATTACCAAAGGAAACCTTGAAATTGACTCCTAAATAAAAAATAATGTTCGCTGAAAATTAATTTTTTTTTTTTTTAATTACATTAAAAACCAATTATATGTTCCTTGGGTGCCTATGGAATGCAATTTTTTTTTTAGTGAAATAGAAGTTAAGATTATTTTTTGAGGGAAAAAAATTACATTGAGTGAAGAATCAAAAGATTAACAAATGAAAAATAATCCATTTTTTAAGGAAAAAAGAAAAAAAAAATCCATTTTTTCATCAAAAATGTTAAAAAAAAACACACATTTTTCACCAAAACAAATGAAAACAAAACAATATTTTCATGAAAACGTAATTTTTTTTCTGAAAAAATAAAGAAAAAACAA
>ML799218.1:78442-89801 GCA_009831015.1 Picea engelmannii | reverse complement strand
ATAGATAAAATAACTTTGGAAAAAAAAAACACAAAAATTAAAAATAAAATATAAAATAAACTAAAAACTAAAAATTAAAAGCATTACAAATTAAAAATTAAACAACAAAAAATTAAAATTGAAAAAAGAATTGAAAATTTTAAACCGAGTGCTCAGCATCACCCCTCCCCCCATCGGATCCAACACATCTACGTGGGAGCCAATGGGGGGGAGGGGCACATCTGCGTGGGAGTCGATGGGGGGGGAGGGGCGATGTCAGGCATCGCCCCCCAACACCCATCTCCCACAAAATGATTTAGTCCATGGGAGATGCCATTCTGTGGGAAATAGGCATTGGGGGGTGATGCCTGACATCGCCCCTCCCAGCCTCATTTAAATTTTTTTAATTTCGAAAAAAAAAAAAAAATCAAAATTTTAATTTTTTGTTGTTTAATTTCATTTTTGTTTTATTTTTAATTTGTACTATTTTTTTTTATTTTTTTTTAATTTTATTTGTTAATTTTTCACTCTCAATGTAATTTTTCCCCTAAAAAAACATAACTTCTATTTCACTAAAGAAATATTTACATTCCCTAGGCTCCCAAGGCGCAAACAACTTGTTTTTTAATGTAATTTGTTTTTGTTAAATTAATTAATTAATTTTCATCTAACACCACTTTTGATTTAGGAGTCGATTTCAAGGTCTTTTTGTGGCAATGGTATATGTTGTCAAGGCCTCAGTTCCAATCAAGCCATAGTTTTAACTCCAAAAATAAAGTTGGTTCTACCGATAGCATCACTTTTAAATTCGATAGTTAATTTTAAGGTTTTTCATCTTGTAAAGTTCGTGACTTCGTTGCAATTTTGGCCAAACAAGTAGCAATTTTGGCCACCTCCCAATAAAAAGGCGTTGCTGGTAGCACCACTTTTTTATTATAGGGTTCATTTTGGTGTTTTTTATGCAAAAATATGGATTTGGTGGGCTATAGTTCTCGTTAAGATAGTAACTGTGTTTGCAAAGCTTTGAAGACAAAGATTTTTGGAGTGTAGTATGTTATGACACAAGGAAGGTATATATGGGGTTAAATGCATATGATATGACCCCAAGGAGGTGCATATATGGGTCTAAATTTACATGTAATGTGTAAATGTATGTGTATTAGGGTCAACCTAGTAGTAAAGGGGCTTCATGTGCAGTTTGTGAATAGGTATATATAGAGATCTTGAATTATTTATTGAGGACATGTGAATTGTGATGTAGGAATGTATTGGATTATTTAGAGGAGATTCTCCTATTCTTTGAGTTATTGTGTACCTTATCTTTGTTATCTATCTTGGAGTTGTGCTCTACGCTCACATTGGTGTACATGGTGTGTACTTCTGGCTTATTCTGATATCTTAAGCAATTGGTTCATAACAAGGCCATTCTATGACACCACAAGGCCCTTAATTCATTTATAAACCTCGTATTTATGTTTGCAATATTTAGTTTGTTTTCTTCCAACTACATTATGCAAATTCAATACTACATATTTTGAGGATACAAAAGTTCACTGCGAACAATAAATATTTCATTACACTACAAATTATTACAAGTTTTAAGAAAAAATGTCTCATTAAATGCACTCCAAATTTATAAATGAAATTTCCATGGTCAACATAATCATTATATGGCCATTCATTCTTAGTAAGTACACAATTCTGCTAAATCTATAAACTCAAATGCATGCACGATAATTGACTTGACGATAGATGTTATTGCATCATTATGTGAGCGAAAAAATTAAATGTAAGAACATGACATAAAGAAAGAAATATATAATATATAATATATCTAACACAATATGTAACCTAAAACAATGCAATAAGTGATCCATTATATAACCCTATTCCCATTATAGATAGATTCGAAAAGAGGCAAGGATTGAATTAGTGTAAGAGATCATTGTGGCTCTCGTTGTGATACTTAGAATTATGAGAAACAAACACAGGTGAGGCTACACTCACAATCTATATTCTTGAATGAGAACTGATTACATCATTATATAGGAAACGACTCTACTTAGTCGGTTACAACAAACCATAGAAAACTAGAATCTACATTAAGTGAAGTAGAGTTCAACTACGCTACTGACTCTTGCAACTGAAGCTTGCAACTGACTCTTGCTACATTATTTCCATGTCTCCCCCTTAATGGAGAATGGATTGACTTCTACACCTAACATCTCTCTAAATAGCTCAAACTTAATCTTTCCAAGAGGCTTAGTGAAAATATCAACAACATTTTCACAAGTATTACAATACATAAGAGTTATTTCATTGGATTGCAACTTTTCTCTAACAAAATGAAACTGAGCATCAATATGCTTTGTCCTTGCATGATAAATAGGATTATTCACAAGCTTTATTGAACTTTGATGATCACATTTGATCATTGTATGTTCTTTTTGTTCTTTTCCAACATCTTGAAGAAGTCTTCTCAACCAAACAATTTCACAAGTTGTTGCACACAAGGCTTTATATTCTGATTCAATAGAAGACAAAGATACAGTAGGCTTATTTTTACTGCTCCATGAAACAACCCCGGATCCAATGCCAAACTCATATCCATTGGTTGATCTTCGATCATCCGAATTGCCAGCCCAGTCAAAATCTGAGTAACCTGTCAACTCAACATCATATGCATCAGTATATTTAATACCATAATCAAGTGTTCATTTTAGATACCTAAGTATTGCCTTTGCTGCATTCCAATGGTTTTCTAGAGGTTTTGCCATAAAATGACTTAACACACTCACATAATATGCAATATCAGGCTGGTTGTGGTGAGATAATTCAAACTACCCACCATCTGTCTATACATTGTGGCATTTACCTCCTTCGAACCATCATCAAAAGAAAGTTTCACATTCTGTTGCATGGGAACAATAGAAGATTTACACTGATCCATTTTAAATCTCTTAAGTACTTCTCTGACATACTTACTCTCACAAAAAAAAATTTGGCCTGCATTTCTCCAAACTTGGAGACCTAAGCAGTAATGTAACTCACCAAGATCTTTCATTTCAAAAACTTGTGACAACTGTTCCTTGATTTTACCAATTAATTTCTCTACATTTCTTGTAATTATCAAATCATCAACATATAAGGAAATCAATACTATATACTCTTGTTCATCGAATTTAGTATACACATTTGGATCAATCTTGCTCCTCATAAAACCCTGTTGAAGAAAGAAAGAGTCTATCTTCTCATACCATGACCTAGGTGTCTGTTTTAGTCCATACGATGTTTTTTTTAACTTACATACTAAGTGTTCTTTCCCTTGTTCCACAAACCCTTCAGGTTGAGTAAGGTAAACCTCATCCTTTAACTCACCATTCAAAAATGTAGATTTAACATCTAATTGGTGTATCTTCCAATGATACTTTGTAGCTAAAGAAATTAACAATATGATAGTATTCAATTTAGCTATTGGTTCAAACGTTTCAGCATAATCAAATATCTTATGTCTGTGAATACCCCTTTCCCAACAGTCTAGCCTCATATTTGTCTATACTACCATCTGATTTAAATTTGGGTTTGTATATCCATTTTCATCCAATGGGATTTTTATGTTTAGACAATTCAGTCAATTCCCAAGTATTGTTTTTCATTATAGATTCATATTCTTCCTCCATTGCATTTCGCCATTCATCATATTCATTGGGTTCATCAAAACTCATGGGTTTTGTGACATTTGAAATGTTATTCATTAGGGTATAGTCTTTATACCTCTCAGGGAGTCGAACATGTCGTAAAGATCTTCTCAACTGATTATCTTCCTCCCCACTTTGTGAATATTTGTCTTCGCCTCTAGGTGAACTGTGACTATTTGAAGTATCCATATCACTAAGTCCTTCTTGTTGTTGTTGATGTTGCCGGTGCGGTTGTGGCTGATGTTGTGGTGGTTGTTGCTGTGATGGTTGTTGTTTTGATGGTTGTTGTTGCTCTTCTTTAACTCCTTCATCAAGAAGTCTATGCCATTCCTCATGACTGTTATTGTCATGATTTCCTACTTCTTGCTCATGAAAAAGTACATCTCTACTCGCAAATACTTTGTGAGTAGAAGGATCAAAGAGTTTGTATGCTTTGAATTCAGAACAATACCCTATGAAAATACATTTAATGGCTTTAGCATCCAGTGTCTCCATATTCTCCTTTGGAATATGATCAAAATCCCTACACCCAAATACTTTCAAATTATGAACTGCAGGTTTGGAACCATACAAGGCTTCAAAAGGAGTAACATTATCAAGACACCTTGTTGGACTTCTATTCTTTAAATAAATTGCAGTATTTATGGCTTCAGCCCAAAATGAATTCGAGATATTCTTACATTTCATCATACTATGTGCACACTCTACCATAGTTTTGTTTTTCCTTTCAGCTACTCCATTGTGTTGTGGAGTGTGAGGTACTATAAAATGATGTACTATTCCATGATCTTTGCAATATTTGATGAAGTCCCCTAATTTATACTCCCCCCCTTGATCTTAACGGAGGATTTTGATGGATTTTCCTGTCTTCTTTTCCACCATGGTTTTGAATTCCTTAAAGTACTCGAAAACATCACTTTTTCTTCTAATGAAGTAAACCCATGTGTATCTCATGCAATCATCAATAACTAACAAAAAGTAAAATGAACCTCCTAAATACCTAGTCTGCATAGGCCCGCAAACATTAGTGTGCACAAGATCTAACACATCTCTCTTTTTCCTATCATGGTTAGAGGAGAATTCATCTCCGTGCATCTTTCCTAATGCACATCCATCACAAGCAACATTCTCATTATTTAACATGGGGAGTCCTTCAACCATATTTTGTTTCTGTAATAACAATAAATCATGATGATTGATGTGGCCATACCTTTTATGCCAAAGAATATATGTTGGCATAGTTGCAGAAGTCAGTGCGTGATGTGCTTTGCTGGTAACATCAAGTTTGTATAGACCTCCTTCTCTGACTCTCGTTGCAACAGTTTTGAATTGGTTCAGCAGATCCTTCACTATGCAATAATTCTTGAAGAATTCAACCTTCAAGTTTTGATCTGTAATAGTGGACACAGAGATCAACTTTTTATTTATCCCTGGCACATAAACAACATTGTGAATGTGACGAATAGTACCATTCGGCAATGTCACAGGAATGTCTCCATATCCCTTGATCTGATGAGCGCGGTCATTACCAAGATATATGCTAGCTCCATTCTATGTTTCTTTAAAATTAAAGTACCACAACTTATTACATGTCATATGTATTGATGCGCCCAAATCCACAAACCAGGCATCAAAATCATTTGTTTCAGCAAATAAAGCAGCGTTAGACACAAACAACCTAAGATCTTGTGAATCAAAATTCGAGGGTTCATCGATATCATCACTAGCAATAAACAATATGAGATCATGATTTGAGGATTTTTCTACATAATGCCGTGAATGTGTTCTAGGTTTATTCCTAGCCTCATCACTCTTCTTCTTATGACAATCTCTAACAATATGTCCAGGTCGACCACAATAAAAACAACTCTTTGACTCAGTCATGTTAGAGGGCATACCTTGATTCAGCCTTGGGGATTGTCCTTTCTGCGATGAATTGCCTCCTCTGCCTCTTTCGCCTGATCTCCCTCTCGAGGATCTATTATTTGACCATAGTGCCAAATCTGTATTGTGAGGCTTCAAATTCTCGTGCATCTCTTCCTCTTGCAGCAAAATACCTGTCATTTCTTCAAAGGTAGAAGATTTCTCCCTTGTTGCGAGACCTGTTATGAACATCTGATAATCTTCTAGCATACCATTTAAGGTAATAGTGACAAGATCAGTGCTAGAAATTGTTTCCCCTATATTTCATAGCTTGTATTTCACCTCTTTAATGCGACCCAAAAATGAACTAACATATTCATTTCCATCCATCTTAATGCCTAGCAATTTAGTTTTCAGGAACATAATGTGATTCGTATTGCTAGTTTCATATAGATTTTTAAGCAATGTCCACGTTTCAACAGAAGTTTTAGCATCTCTAATATGTGGAATTATGTTATCTTTAACAAAAATACGCAACAATACCTTTGATTTGTTTTCGTGTTTATCCCAGTCTTGGATCTGTGCTACTGTCACAACGACAATCGCAATAGATTTCACTTCAATTCTCTTCGCAATAGTCCAAACACTATAGTCTTCCATCAGGGTCTACATCTTGAATTTCCAGTTAATGAAATTCGAGCCATCTAACTTGTTCATTTGGTTGAGGTAGGTCTCTGCCAGCGGATTCACCATCGCTACAAGATATTCTCTGCAAGTGAATCACCAAGAATATGAAATTTCCCGTCGCTCTGCCTTCGGATACCATTGATCTGTCTCTACCTTGGATCTCAGTTTTCTTAAAATAAGCATAAGAAAACTTTAAAAAGAAACCTTAACACCACTCCATGCATTCCACAAAACTCACCAGTTCATGTAAAAAAAATATAAATTTCTTAAAAAGAAACTTTTTTTTTTTTAATACACACTTATATCCACCTTTAAATCATTTGGCATCCTCATATCCATAAGAATAACTCCTTCCTCACGCTTCAAAGCTTCACATATAAAAAAAAAACTCACATATAAAAAAACACTCACGCTTCCCACAAAAGCAATAAACAATTCCCTTAATACAATATCAATCACGATTTTTCAATGCTCTAAAAAAAACTTATGTTTTACCAAAGCTCACGCATTCCAAACCTTAACTCACCTTTTAACTCAAAAAAAATGTTTTAGTTGAAACAAACTCTCACGCATTCAAGAAGATCGGTATTACACACCATACAATAGTGGCGTCTCCTTCACGTTCCACGTGACTCAGCTCAGCTCTCATTACATATCTCCAATGCGTACAAGGCAAGGGACTCGTGACTCGACAGAAAACTCACGGATTTACCAAAAAAATTGACATCGACACTCCTCGAAATCGTGAATGTGAGCGCTAGCGCTCCTATACGATGGAAGGGGGGCGTTGTAGCGCTGGGCGAGAGATGAGGGGGGAGCGCTAGCATCGAAGCGTTCCTAGACTCATACAAAGGGAGCATCGATGATCTAAATTTTCTAATTTAATAAGTGTGAAAGCGTCAATGCTCTCTAAACATTGAATAAGGGAGCGTTGGTGATTTTTCAAAATCAATTCGAGATCGAATCTCGCCTCAGAGAGCTAGATCTCTCGGATCTCTAATTCACTCTGATACCAACTTAGAATTATGAGAAACAAACATAGGTGATGCTACTCTCACAATCTATATTCTTGAATGAGAACGAATTACATCATTATATAGAAAATGACTCTACTTAGTCGGTTACAACAAACCACAGAAAACTAGAATCTACATTAAGTGAAGTAGATTTCAACTACGCTACTGACTCTTGCTCCATTATTTCCAAGTGTGATGACAATGGTAAAGAGATCAAACCTTTCATATTAATTGACACAAAATTTTGATATTAATTGACACAAAATTGTGCAAATATTCATGGCATGGAACTTACGACAATCCTACGAATTAGAGTTTCTTATTTATAGTTCACAAGTTTGAGTCAATAAAAGTATAATTAACTTCAAAATAAAATGAAAATCTATCAAGCACTATGAACATTGGTGCATATGTAGTTAACTTTTATCACTAGAATGGTTGATTATGGCAACCTCAACCACCATGAGGTATCCTTATTGATCATACATGCTAATCCATGGACTTGTATCAATTGACACTACTAGACCCTATAAAACATGGCCATTCTTGTGTCCATCTTCACATTAAACATAAACTAAGACTCAAGTTATACATTAACTTGGTTACCAAGTGTGGTGGAATTTGGTAGCTTCTAAACACCATGTAGTAAAGTCATAAATACTACAACAATGTGTTTGTGTTTAGACATCATTGGATTTAAAGACATTCCAAATCCAAGGATGTCTAAACACACACTTTATTGAAACACTTATCATTATATCATAGAGTATTGGGCATGGGTATGAAGTTAATGGTAAAAAAATACACTCCATAAAAACCTCTCATATATGCATTAATGGTTAGAAGACCTCACATTTATATATATTAATTGTTAGAAGAGACTCATGCATAGAAATTAATGCTTCAATTTCTTACACATATGAGAGGGTGAGTCAATTGGGTTTAGTTTGGATGGTTGTGAAAAATGATTGTTATCCTCCCCATCCGAATTCAATTCCCATAAATGACATGTTAAGCTCATAATGAGTATGTTGTAATGGCTTTGAGCATAATTTCACTATATGTATTGAAAAGTTTCCTTTGATTCAATAGAATAGCAAGGAAACTACTTTTCCAAGAGATATATATATATATATATATATATATGAATCATTCTATTTCTTGTTCTTTCAACATTAATATAAAAATATCCTCTTAATTTGTGAAATACATCTTGTAAAGTTGTCTTTGCTTTCTCATCTTATGAGAATTAACTAAGTAAACACATATAATAAATTATAATTTTTAATATAATTTCTATTAAAATTAAATTAAAATAATAAATTTCTCCCATTAAGTTATTTCATTAATTAATAATATGCATGGGTAAGCTAATGAAAAAGGAGTTTTTTTTTTTGTTTTTTTTGGCAGCTATGTAAATTCGGATAAAATTGCTATTTTTTATTGTTTAAATTGCACTAGGATTATACAAACTTAGCCATTGAAATCTACAAATCCATCCATTCATCACTAGATTTAGAACAAAATAACCTCAAAAAATAGAACATTTAGAATACTGCAATGATAATATATGATGCCATGATAATTACGCCGAAAGACGTATACCTATTGACAATGGGCACATTTAATAGGTTTTTAGTGCTTAATCAGTTTTGTATGGACAAGATTAAATATTGATGGAATATTCTTAGTCGTCCCAATAAATCAATGGTTGTGATTTCAACCACTAACTTCCTCACTATTATAAAGACATCAGTTTACATGTTTATTTTTTTACTTTTACTTAATCATATTTAGAATTTACTATAGTGGCTAGTTGATTGCCACGTCTAAGTAATTAACAAAAATTAAGCAGATTTAGGTTTTTTTACGGCTTATAAATTTCTTACTGAGATAAGTGGAAGTGCTTCACCTTATTTTACCCTAAGAGCTTGGTGACACGTTACACTCTTAAGCCAACATTTATTGGATATGTGGCTGCTGCACGGGGGACTGCAGATTAACTTGCCAACCCTTTAAAGTTTCTCATAATAATATACAGTAAAGCATATGTAAAACGAAAAACTCAGTCGAGGCTATGAGAGGAAACCCTTTAACGAAAAAGGTTTTAAAAAATGGACAGCCCTGCAATCCATCTGACGCCCGCACATGCGTGGTCTCCTGTATATTTCCATGGCCAACTTGTCAATTGTAATATGGTAAAGGCATACCACCTAAAGGCTTACCAGTGGAGAAACCGGTCGGGACACTTCTATACTAAACAATCTGGCTACTGAGTAATTCGAACAACGGGACTACTTTGCCGGCTTCTTTGAGTGCATAAACTTGTAATTTATTTCTCCGGCTTTGCTCATTTTATATTTGTTTGACTGTTCAATTTATATGTCTTCGCCATTGTTTAGTGTTGTCACTTATCTCTTGAATTCATTATTTAAATGTCTGTGTTTTTGTTGATCGCAGAAAACAAATTTTTAAAATGATTTTTAAGATCGCTACCAAGCTACAAACCAAATTGTTGTATAAGTTATTTGACTGCTATAAATTATTGTGGCCTTATCATTTATTCATTTGATCTCTTGATACTTTTTCGGTTTTTTTATTGGTTTACTATGCTTGCTATTGATGGCCTCTGATGGTTGTTTTTCCCTAACATGTCATGCACTAGTAAATTAAATATACCTTTCGGCGTTCATCAGCCACAATTATGTGGTTGTGCTAGTTTAATTACAGTCATAGACATAAAGAGTTTGTTTAAATGCGTATGTGTACACATCTCACTTTTATTAAATGCGTATGTGTACACATGTCACTTCTATTTAATTATTTTGGATATTAAATTTTATTTAATATCTAAAATAATTGAATAGAAGTGACGTGTACAAATAAGTATTATGACCATAATTAATAAGGATACATGGCAAACTGTTTTAATTTTTAATTTTTTAAATTATTTTTTTTAAATCTGACAATTAAATTTAAAACTACATAAAAATTGTTGTTAACAACTAATCACAAAATATTAATTTATATTTAGAAAATTTACAATTTATTTTTTAATTTAAAGAATAATCAATTTAATAAATATTTTTTTGGAGATTTTAGAAAGCTTTACAAAAATTTGCAAAATATTTAAAAGTCAAAGTACATTGAATACAAATTAATCCACTTTTCAAATTATTTTTTATAATGTAAAATATATGTTGATTATGAATAACAAATTCCTCTTGAGTAATTATGTTAATTAATATATCCAAATTTCATCTTATACTTATGAGAGAGAATTAGGTTTATAATTTAATTAGATGTGAAAAAACAAAAACATTTAACCATACTATACAAATTTGAATTACTTATATAACCTTATAACTCAAGAGGAAGTAGTGAAAAGTATCCATAGTTGGATACTGAAAAGTTATATATGGTTGGTATAAAGTTGCATGGCTAAGAGTAGATATAACTCCTTAATTTATTTGCTATATTTAATTACCAAGTCATTAAAATCCTAGCTTCTAATATACTAACCGCATAAATTTAAATTAAACATGATACACTAATCCACCAACTCCAACCCACTACCATAAACCCCTTAACAAGTAACCCATATAACCCAAAATAACCCCAACCACTAATCTACTAACCCCCTCACCATTTACCCACTAACCAATGCACCCTCTAACCATTAATCCATTAACTCAAACCTTCTTTCCCTTTAGCTAGTTTGGTCCTGACCCTAGCTGCTTCGGGTTCTGAGAATCAGGTGCAGCGAATTGGTTTCGGGAAAAAAACTTCCTTCTTCTCTCAAAGAATCGACTTCCTTCTATGGAGGAAATATCTCCTTGAAATAATCTATCCTTCTATGGAAATTTCTCTCTAAAATAATATAGCCAATTGAAAAGGATAATCCTATTCGAGGAAGAAAACAATGATTACTTGTTCTGATAAGCAGGGTAAATCATCTCTCCAAAGCTAATATCCATACATATAAACCTCCAAGCTAATATCATGCAATACTTAATAATTGTACTTTCACATAGAAGGAAGTATTATATATATATATATATATATATATATATATATATATATATATATATATATATATATATATATATATATAAA
>ML799218.1:66671-78391 GCA_009831015.1 Picea engelmannii | reverse complement strand
AACCATCGTAATAAAATAATAAATTAAATTGTATTGTTTATTTATTATTTACATAGCGTCGAATATCAGGTTGTTCCATTGCAATATAAACATGAGTGTTAACTTAGAAAAATCAAACATTTTAATTGATATGTTATGGTATAAGGTTTTAATGTTTATTATTATGAATGTTTTTCTTGGGTATTTTTTTTTCTATTGTAAAAATGGTATGGTAAAAATTTAAAGAAATAAAAATTTGTGATGATAAATTTAGCATATAACAACATAAAAGAATTGGACAATCACAAATTTGCATAAAAGAGGTAAAGTGATAGATATGAAAAACAAGACAATCATAAATTTTCATCTGACACACAGAAAATTTGAAATTCCAAACTTGGTTTTATGGAGATACATGGGTGATTGAAACAAAGGTTTCATTTTACATAGTGGTAGGCAAAAATAAGCAATGGTTTGAATACGGTTAAAGTTTTGCCAAAATATCTTAAATGAAGGGCCACTTTTTATATTTGGTCAAGATAGGTGTTGTTAAATCACCTTTTCAACGACAAAATTGTCAAGAGTTCCAACTCTCACTTTACACATGCACCAAAGTTTACAGAGGAAAATGACATATTAAAGGTGTAGGCTAAAAGGAAAATGATTTGCATCTTTGTCGACAGCCTTTTTTAGCACTTACGCCCCCCGCCGACAACTATACCTCCTCTTCGACGATTCTAGCACTCCAAACGGTTTTAACCCAACTTCTATCTCCTTTTCCGTTATCATTTGTAGTGAGCCCATCTACGTCAAACATGGAGCTATGAAATCGAAACACAGATAGTACTCCATTTACCATTTCAAACTTTTGATTTCCGTCCCAAGGTCACTCCCGTGTTCCTTGATCACTCCTCCCGTGAGTGGATTGTAGCACAATTGGAATTACGCTCGGCATGAGGCACACAAAAACATTAAGATTGTCATTTCAACTTCCTTGTAGTCATCTTTGGCATTGCAAAAACTCGTTTGTTGTTAACTTGCTCACTAATTTTGTTTCTTATGCTATTATCGAGATTGTTTTCTTTTAATATGATTCCAAAGGATCTTGTGAAGTAAGAATTTGCAAAATGTTTTTCCTTAGATTGAATGTTTAGCTCAAATTGACTTGCAAAATTTCACCATGTCCCGTCATTTCAGTTTAAAATTTTAAAGATGTATTTCTTGTGTTGTTTAATGTATGCTAGAGTTTCATTTTTGGAGTCGTGAAAGCATTCACCTAGTAGCATATCTTTCCTGTTTTCCCTAGGTTGATTATTTATAGCCGACGCTAACTCTCTCAACCTCTCAGAGGATGGTGATGCAAGAGCATCGTTGTCACTCGCGTGGAGCAAGACCCATCAACATCTGGGAATCTGTACGGGAGCTCAACGTTGGCAGTCACAGAAGATATTTTGAAGTTCGCCTTAACTCGGCACCATAATTAATCTTTGGGGCATGCTTGAAATCAGGCCGAGAAAATCTGGAGGCACGCTTGGACCATTATGAGTGAAGTGGGAGATCCCACTATGGCTTTGGAATGTGACTGGTCCAGATAGTCATTAGGTTAAGTTTTTAGAGTAGGCAAGTAGCTAGGGGGGAAAACCTAAGAACCCTTCGATATATAGAGGTTTTGTACTCCCGAATGAGGCTAATCATCGAAGTAACTAGTGAGATTGGTAGTTCGCTACATAGTTGCAGAGAAACAAGTTAGTAGGAGATTTTCTAAGTTTTCAGTTTTTGTCTTAATCACAGTTGTAACAATTTTCACTTAGGAATAGAATAGAGGAAATTTGATCCAAGGATGGTGTGAACATCGTTTTGTAATTCTCTGTGTCTGTGTTCCCATAAGTGAATGAATGAATCTCATATGAGTAGATGAGACTGTGAATTTGAATGTGAGGATAAGTTTCAATTGTTTCTCTTATGTTGAAGTAGTGCAAGGTGTGCACATATAGACACAAGGAGTGCGTTGACAGGATCTATCTTGGTTCTGAGGCTCATAAGAGATAACACGAAACTTTCCCTTTTCAAGGAGTGAAAAGAGACTAGTGCATGGCGTGCACAGTCATCCGCAAGAATCCAAACCTTGCGTAAAGATCTGGTGCAAGGAGTGCACAGATCCAAGATTTGATTAAGTGTCGAAGGGACTTTACAAGAAGTCAAAGAACCAGAAAAGGAGAACACCAGGAGAGCGAGAAGAATTTCTCTTCAAAAAATCCTTTGGATCTGAATCATCGAAATTTTTAAAGTGCAAGGAGTGCGTGGGAAATTGAAGTCCTTAAAATACCAAGCTCAAGGGGGGTAAAACTTTTCATAAGTGTTAAGGAGGCCCAAGAATCGAACCTGTCGAAGGAGCAAAGGTTCGAAACCTTTGTACACCCAGAAAACCTTCTAAGTCTGAGGAAGGGGTAAGCCCAAAGGAGGAGAGATCTCAGTCGTTCGATCCGAGTACAAAAGAATCAGAACCGTCCATCAGGAGGGACACGTGGAAAATGATAAGTGTTTCATTGACTCGCGCTTAGGAGAAATCAAAGGGTAGAGCACCAAGAATTCACGAGATGCGAAACCGCGAATTGATCTGAGCCATTGGACTCAGGAAAGATCTGGACCGTTGATTGTCCAGGGTGAAATAGCGACATTTTGGGGATCAGAATATTGGA
Source organism: Picea engelmannii (assembly GCA_009831015.1). Taxonomy (NCBI): domain Eukaryota; kingdom Viridiplantae; phylum Streptophyta; class Pinopsida; order Pinales; family Pinaceae; genus Picea; species Picea engelmannii. The sequence continues at coordinate 75,713 of ML799218.1, read as the reverse complement.
GGTGACAAGTCTTTTGACTTCACTAAACGCAAAGGCCCGAAGTCATCATGATCATCGGATCGAGGGAGGATGTGGACTGTCAGACCTGAAGCGTCAGAATTTCGTTTGTCGGGAGAATGGAGGCAAAGGAACTCCGAAGTAGCGAAACTCGAAACACCAACTTGATCGAAGCCATCGATCAAGGGAAGATTTGATTCGTATATCTCGAGTCATCGCAATTTCAACTACCGGGTGAACAGAGGTAGCAGCGTTGCCAGGGTCGCAAAACGTGAAATCATGGCGCGCCTTTCACTCGAGCGCATGGTCACCGCCAGTGGTCACAAGGGAGAAAGGGCTTAGCAGAGAGGAGCTAGTGATCGTTTGGCATTGAGGTTCGAACAATTCTTGGGAGAGAAGCTGTGAGTCTCAGGTGACCTACGCATTTGAGGAAAATGACCTGTGTAAGTGGGTTTGGGGTCTAGCAGAGACCCGTAGAGTCAATCAGACTTAGTATCTTGATCGATCCTACACTGGGAGGTCGCGCAACCCTTAGGAGAGAAGGGGGGTCTACATCAGATGAGAAGGATGTGTGGGTTTTCTATGTGGACTAAACCCTCCTCTCAAATCTTTCCCTTTATGCAACTTATAATTACGGGTAATATTAACTTAACTAACTAACAAACTAATTTTCCCTCTATTTTGTTTTCTTTGATATCTTTCTTTTGATAAGAAGATACAACTATGAGAGGAATGCCACTGAAAAGAATATGGCTCAAGTTGGTTATCACTCATGGGAGGAACTTTTGTTGAGGTGTTCATTGTGTGCCACCTTTGGTATTTTTCTAATTTCTTATGTAAGTTTTTATATATTTTGATAGGGAATGCATAGTCATGACTCATGTGATTCATTTATATTTCTATGACAAAATTTTGATGAGAGTAACTCAAATTAGGTTCATTTGAGCCTCTTTGTCTTTTATTTTTTGACGGGCAATAAATACCAATCAAGCCACCCATTTATTTTGTTTGATACACTGGTGGGTGCATTTTGATAAGTAATACCCAATAACACGAACAAAAAAACTTAAGAAATTTTAGTCATGACCAACACTACAAGCCAGTAGGCCTTTACTTCACTGAACATGGTGGGGTGATCGAAGTATCCATCGTTTTGTTTGACGGTTTTGTGGGTTATTATTAAGGGTGATGTATGGGAAAATATAATGAGATCACTCATGCAATCTATTTGGTGTTTTGTTGGGTGAATTTATGTGCAAGGGGACTAATGAATATGAGGTGTCTACCATTATTTATAAATATGAGAGAAGATTGAATATTGAGAAAGATGGGTTTAGGAACCGAGGGAACTCGGGCGATCAATGGAGTGATTTGTTTGGATATTCTTGTGGATATTGGACTTTCAAGCTTCCTGAACCCATGCATTCCATTGTCTAATCTTAATTTTTTTTATGTGTTTCATTCAATTATGGAAACTATTACCCCTTCTATGGTAATTTATAGTTGAAAATGTAAAGGGACATCATCATATTTTGGTCTTAAGGATCTCAATATTGTCAAATTTACTAATCTCATTTTCTTTGTAATTGACAAATAAATCATGTAATATTTCTTATCTTTTATTTTTACAGAGCCCTATTCTCTATGTCTAATCGATGTGATTCCTATGTTTGGTTGTGGCACCTAGAATTACACAATGCAATGCAGAGTCTCTATGTGACCTATGTACATTACATATCCCAAGTCTCGAACATGACAAATTGTCTTTACAACCTGGCCACTGTCTAGAAACAATTATGTATTTAATTATTGATTTGCAATGTTTTTTTTAATAGTCTCCTCACTGTAGATTTGTTTTTATCAAGGAAGCATATGCATTCACATTTTAGTGGTAGAAAACATTTTTCAAGTAAATTGCACTTGTGTCTCTTTGGAGAAAGGGGACCACTACCAATCTACCCTAGCCATAATAGTAGTTCTAATAAGAATTCTCACATTTGGAATTCCACCCTTTGTATAAATTTCTTTTGAACTATGTTTCTCTTTGTGTATAAAGTAAACTCTGTAACTTTTCTTTGAATGATGGGTAATCGGTTCTTTTCTTTGAATGATGGGTAATCGGTTTTCCTACTTTGTATGAATTTTACATTGAACAACATTCTCTTTTTTTTCTTTTTTCTTCACACCATATTAGCACAAATTATAAAAAAATATAAGTTAAATAACAAATAATCTAGAAACCAATATATTATTATCGTTTTATATTAATATTGATAATTAACTTTCATAGAGATTTATTTGGGTTGAAGTTGAGGTGCCATAAATGTCAAGGCTACTTTTCAGAGAGAAATGGATATCACTTTTCGCGGTCTAATCAATCAATCTGTAGTGGTGTTTCTCGATGACGTCATTGTTTTCTCCAAAAATAAGGGGGATCACTTATCCCATCTGAAATCTATTTTACAACGACGATGCAAGTACGACATCTATCCAAATCCTAAGAAATCTGTCTTTGTAGTGTAACAAAGAAAGTTTCTCGGATTCATAGTATCCAATGAAGGGATGATCATTGATCCCGAAAGAACTCAAGTCATTTCAAAGCTTCCTCCCCCCTCTTCCAAAAACTCTATGCAATCTTTTCTAGGTCAAATAAATTTTGTCAGAAGATTTGTCCCAAGTTTCTTGGAAATGGTGAGGCCATTGCAAAAATTAATAAAAAAGTATGTTCAATATCATTGCGGACCATAGGAAAGTCAAGATTTTGACTCCATAAAAAAATCCATAGTTGAGGCTCCCTCCCTAATGAGCCCTGATTTTTCACAAGATTTCACTCTTTATATGTTTGCCTCTGATCGATCTTATGCCACTGTACTGACCCAAAAGAACGTTGAAAACAACAAAATTCCCATTGCCTTTATGAGTTCAGCCTTCAAGGGAGCGGAGCTTAATTACTCGGCTGTAGATCAACAGGCTTACACTGTTTTTAAAGTTGTAAAACATTTTTTATCATATCTACTGAAATCTAGAACTAAAGTCATTGTGCCTTACCCTGTTGTTAGAAACTTGCTAGTACAGAAAGAACTGGGTGAAAAAAGGAAAAAGTGGATGACATCCTTATAAGAGTATGACCTCGAGATTACCCCTATAAAAATTGTTAGAGGCCAAGGCCTATGTAAATTAGTGGTTGATTCAGTTGAAGAGCAGCAAAGTCAAATTGATGTTTTAACTGAAAATCAACATGATCAAAGTCAAATCTGTTGTGCACAAGGTGCTGCTAATTCTTGGTTTGATGACATTAATTTTTATCTAACGCACAGTACTGCTCCTCATCATCTTGATCCGAAAAAGAGAAGAGCATTAAGACTAAAATTTGCACCTTTCCAGCTGGTGAATGGCATATTATTTCGCAATTTTTTTATGAAATCCTTATGCGTTGTCTGGAAAGAGATGAAGCAGATAAAGTGTTATCTGAATTGCATGTAGGAGAAGTTGGTGGGCACTTCGGTGGAGACACTACTGCTCACAAAGTATTAAGAGCAGTGTACTATTGGCCCACACTATTCAAAGATGCCCATATATTATGTCGCAAATGCGTAATCTGCCAAAAGGATTTTGGACGAGTACAGAAGGCAACATTCTCGCTGCAACCTGTCTCGATGGATTTCCCTTTTCAACAATGGGGTCTTGACATCAATGTCCCAATTAACCCCACCTCCTCGCAACAACATAAATACATCACTACAATGATGGACTATTTTACTAGATGGTCCGAGGTTGCACCATTAAAGGTGGTAAACACCACTCAAGTAATATCTTTCCTTAATTTAAACCTCATTACTCGATTCGGTATTCATGAATGTTTGGTCTTCGATAATGATTCCTATTTTTCATCCCTCGATATGAGTGCCTTTTCTTTAGAAAAAGGGATAAAACTGAAATATTCTTCCAACTATTACCCCCAAGAAAATGGTTTAGCAGAATCGACAAATAAAAACCTTATCAAGATCATCAAGAGGACAGTTTCTAAAAACCACAAAAATTGCCACAACGCACTTTTTAATACAATTTCGGCTGATAGGGTGACTCCGCAAACCGTTGTTGGTAATTCCCCCTTCTTTCTCATTACGAAAGGGAAGCAATTCTCCGTTCACATGTTCTGCTTCCCTCTCTGCAACTATCACAAAAATTTCAAGAAGAGGATTGTCCTGCCCTAGAAAGTCAGATTAATGATTTGTTGAAGTTAGAAGAGGTAAGAGCCCAAGCGAAAAAAAAACTGGATCAGCATCAACATATTTTTAAAAGATGGTTTGATTTGAGTTCTACCTTGGACAGGAATTTCGAGGTGGGTGATCTTGTCCTCAAGTGGGATAAACCTCATGAAGGGAAAGGGGAACATACCAAGTTTCAGAATCTGTGGTTGGGACCTTTCTTAATCGTTGAAAAACTAGGTCCCAGTTCTTTCCGCCTGTAGAATTTAGAGGGACAACCAAACACCTTCCCAGTGAATGGCCAAGCTCTCAAAAGGTATTTCGCCTAACAAATCCTAGATACACCTTTTGTACATATTTTTCTATTTTTATTTGTTTTTCTTTCCGCTTTTTCTTTTTATTTCATTTTTTGTTTTATTGGCTTTCCAGGTAAAACATGTATGTATTACAGTTTACTTCAAAGAAGGAGAACAAAATGATTCATCTTAAAATAAATGTCAAGGATTGTCAAAGCGTCAACTACTGTGATTTCCTAAAAACGTAGACTAGTTAAAGAGGTTTTTTGTTCAGAATTGATTTCTGGTTTCAATTTGCATTTGTGAGCAAACACGACTATTATTAAAATCTCTTTACGCTACCCCTGCTTTTAAGAAAGTGACTCAAGAATGTTTTCCTATCCCTGAAAATTAGTTTCATTAGTAAACTATTTTCAGATCATGATGAAGGTTAGCAAGCAAAAAAGAAAAGGCTAGAAAATAACAGGTCTTGTAAAAACTGGAATTTTCAGCGTCACCCCGCTCTTCTGAATGTTTTTAAACTTATATAAGATTGTGAATAATTTCTTAAGAGTTGTGGGAAGTGTTTGTAAACCTGTTGGGATACTGAAAAGGTCTGTTGGCAGTGGGTAAATGCATGCATGATGCCAAGACAACTTCGCTGGGGTACTGAATGGGCCCGCTGATAGCGAAGCAATGTCAGGTTAGAGAAAATTCTCAGGTATAAATTTTGATATTGATCATTAGCATCCTTCATTCTAAATTGAAATTTCTTGGACATGATAGAGGCGTCAGAGTGGGTTAATTGACATCCCTGCCGAGGCTATGGAGGCCTACTGGTAGCAGTGGCCCTATCGACAGTATTGGATCATTAACTTAAACATCGTGGCTCTCATTTGTAGAATCTGTCACCAGATTTCATTTTTAACAAAAGATGTCTGAAGCTGGACCACGTAATGCTTGTCAAGATGCTTAATGTCTTTCATCTGTTCTTTGATCTGAAATCATTCTAACAATTTTAACCTAAACTCGTCGGTGATATAGAGATAATTGCTTCTCCTAGCAAGTCGTTGTTGTTGGCAGCCCTACATATTTTCACCTTTTAAAGAGACAAATAATAAATTATGTAGTTGCCTACGCGTGGTCATATGGTTATTTCTTTTCTAAAGCAATTTTTCAAAACTATGAATATGATGTTTCGATTATTCATAGTGTTTTCCTTTATTCATTTTCATGCTTTGTTCATGACTGAAAGCATGAACGAAGCATTAAAAATTATGATTGTACTACCATTTTATCTAAGGTTTATGAAAGATAGATGTCTTTATAGGTTTTTTTTAATGAAGGCTATTTTTGCTATGAAGCTCATCTTGTTGATTTCTTTAAAGTGGCTCATCTATTATGAAGTGTGCTTTGAAATTTTGTTTAGGATCCATTGAAATTAAACTATGTTATATATCATCATGGCTCTTGGTAAGACCTATTATCGTCACTACCCTTTGGTTCACGAAAATAAATTTCCTCTCCTAAAGTTTAGAAATCAACCCCACCTTCTTGCGCAATGATAAAATTTGAATGAACCTGGTCGTAGAATATACCTTGTGAGAGGTGGCAGTCCGACAACGATAGGCCCATCATTTCAAGCTAAGTCTCGGGTTTCATATGTACTCTTCACACTCATTTCGCAAAATGCCTTTCCTTTTGTATTGAAGAACCCCTTTTCATGCGCGCTAAGGTATTGATGAGTTTTGTTTTTGAGATTTCGCTCTGGTCTTCTCTGTTCCAAAAACCTTTCATACTCTCTGTGTTTTTTTGTCTGCCTTCCAGACCCTCATGACCCTGGTCGTAAGGATTGAGCCCAATCACTCGCAAACCCTTCTCTTGTGTGATGATGTAAGGGAAGACCTTAAAGGTCAAGGCTGGCTCGAATTTCTTGAGAAATTTCAGGGTTTTAACTTGCAAACTGCCCAAGAATTTTCCCTCTCTTTTGATGGCTGCTAAGCCAAGGTAGGAGACATTCAGATCGAGGTCACCAAGTAATTTTTAGGCCATGCGATGGGTATTCCACTTAGCGGCCAGAAATGGTTTAAAAACGCTAAGGTAGAGGAGGTACCGTGGAGCTTGTTCTTTACCTCTAGGAATATCATGTGTTGTGATAAAGGTATGCCCATATCCTTGTTGAAAAATCGGTGGCATGGTTTATTGGCAGTCCTAAAACAATTCGTCACATGCGACAGTCGCTTTGGCCTTGTTTTCCTGTATCATATACGTTTGTCGATGAACTTCATCAGTTTTCAGTTGAATATGCATTTTTATTTATTAATAAGTTTGTATAAGATGGCCAAAAGGTATAAGAGACAACATTTAAATTCTAGTCTGTTTCATCACGGGTTGATAAATATGTTCTTGGTTCATCAACTAAAATTGCAAAATGATAATTGGGACGTCTTCCTAATTCAAAATGGTTTCGTTACACCCAGTTCTGTAGAGGTTGATAATCCCATGATGGAAGAAACCACAATCCCTGCCACTGACAGAGCAGTTCCTTCATCTAAAGAATCTTGTGATATGGCCATCCTCAATGAACCTATGCCTGAGAAAACAGATGCTAAACCGACAACCTTTGAATTGCATGACCATGAGCAACACACCTACCTTGACACCTCTGCTAAAAACGCAAAGAGGCCTTTGTACAAACTGTCAAAGGGTGACATGGATATAGGGTTTAAAAATAAAAGGGTAGGTAGGTTAATCTCTAGGAGCCTACAAAATAAACCAAACTCTCATATGAGCTCGATCAAAATGATAGAGGTCCATGATAGATTTGATTATGAGATCGAGATATTCTTGGCAGAAGAAGACCCTCTTTGCCTCAAACTAGATCTTGGCCAGGCCTAAAATTTTGTAGATAATTTGCCACCTTGCATGAAGCACAACCAAGGATTTTCAGGTATCAAGCTTGATAAAAAACACATAGGCAATAGTGGAGACATTCTGACACATGGTCGTGGACATCCTCAAATAGCTATCATAGATCCACGGTGTGAAGTTTGTCTCTTTTGGATCGATAAGTATTACACAGACATACCTGTTCTTCAATTGCAAATCAAAACCCTCACTACTTAGATCGACTCATTAAAGAATGAAAATCATAGGCTAAATTCCATTGTTCAAAGGCAAGGCAAGTGTTTGAAAAGGACTGGGAACATAATAGTAAAGAATGTTGAGAGTGTTACAACAGTAGTTAACTCTGAGATCTTGTGAATCAAATTTAGCATGCAGTTAAGAGGTAAAGATTTGATTGATTGACTTAGTTGTATTTTTTTTTTTTTTTCAATTATATAGATTTAATTTGATTTTTGTTGTTAAAATAAAACCAGCTATAGAATCAGTTGATTATGTAGTCAGTTTATCTTCATTCGAATTTGTGGAAATTATTGGTTATAACAATATCTAAAATCCTTTATTTTCGTTTTTGTTTTTCAGGATATCAAATAATTGGTGGTGATCTCATGATATGGACTATTTCTGATCTCATTTGGCACATCTTTTTTAAATAGAAAGAAGTTTGTTTTAGTTTTGAGAGATACAGTGTGATATGGAGTGGTTATTACCCTCTATTTTGTAGTTAGCAAATCTTTTTTGAGATTTAATCTTATCCCACAAGATAAGATGTTTAGCTTTTCTAAACTCTTTAAATACTTATAATTTTTGTAATCAAGACATCTTGGCCTGGGGCTGAAGGTGGACAATTTATTCACAAATTTGGACAAAACATATAGTTACATTTTGGCTTTAGCTTTCTGTAAATGGTGTTTTCGTTTATAGTTTGTTTATCCTGATAAATTAATAGTTGTTGATAGATTTAGTCTTCACAATTTGTTATGGAATTGGGATAATTACTTTAAAAGATTGTTCACATTTTGATGCTTCAAATAATATACAAATTGATCATTTATTCAACTCAAATATAAGATTTATCTTTAATTTTATGTTGAATGTTTAAATGCAAAGTTCTTACAATAAGATTTATCTCACTATAATTGCTTGTAAATTAGAAGATCACAACGACTATTTGTATCATACATTCTGTTACTAAAATTCAATTTCCAGCACATTGTTCCGCATTTATTTGGAACAATTTTAAGGTTCATTGTAGGTTTCCCTGTTAGACAAAGTGTCTGTATATTCTTTAATCGTGTAGATGTCTGGATACATAGCGTCAACTCACTAATAGGTTAGATCACTTTCTTTTTTCTGTCGTTACTCATCCCTGAATCACAGATATATGGTTTGGCTTTGACTATCCATGTGTTTTTGTTTCATAACATTTGTTCTTATTAGTTTTGATTTATAAAGAAAAAACCCAAAATATTTTATGTCCTTTCTTTATCTGCTTTTACAAGGCAGTCATTTTCACAGAGTTTAGTAAGTTTAGATTAAAACTTGCAGCTTGTAAATAATGTATATGAACGAGAGTTATTTATCTTTTTCTTAAATATGCCCATTACATTCACATTAGAGCATATGTACATATATATATATATATATATATATATATA
>ML799218.1:50645-66621 GCA_009831015.1 Picea engelmannii | reverse complement strand
CACTTCTTTTAGGATTCTTAGATTGGCCAATGGAGCCATTAAACCCATCAGGACGAGTCATACCAAATGGCTTGGGTTACTTGGACAACCTCAGACCAGACTCATTCTTCCAATTGACGGATAGTCATTTTCGCTCATCAACAAATGGCGCTAGAAGGAGGGCCTAAATACGATTGATGGCACGTGTAAGTCGCAAGACTCCTCCCCCACACACCCTCTCTCATATAGTAACAAGGATCCATTCCGACAACAATGTTAGCTCTCAAACAAAAACTACCTCAAACGAAAATCTACAAATTACCGTTAAGCCAATAACACCAAACCCTCAAGGGTCTGACATACAAGAAATTGTTCGTCATACACTTCTAAGGATAGACGATGCTTTGGTCCATATCAAACAACCTGGTCAGCCACTGAATCAACCTCTAGATTTCTCTGATATTAGAGAGAAACTTGAAGGCACTGGTTTTCCGCCAAACCCCATAGATCCAAGTTGCATCCCCACTCCTGCAGCTGGAGGATCTGGTATCCCACCTTCACCACCTCATTCATCTCCTTCTTCTTCAGGAGAAGAGTGATCCGGCGAAGGCAGTTCTTCATCTCAGCCTTCGACACCACCTATGCCCATGGAAAATCCAAACAATCTCGCCAGACCCTGGCTCGATCAGGATGTTTTGGCCATACTTGGACCCCAACACCCTTTGCCTAAACATCTGGAGAAATGACTACCTAAATTCGATCTAGACTCTAAGCAAATCATCGAGGATCACATAAAGAAATTCATGCTAGCCATTAGACTTTGAAGCGTAGAACATGAAGATGTAGTATGTAGACTTTTTCCATATACATTTGAAGGCAATGCCTCTACGTGGTATTTTTCCCAACAACCCCACACCATTGTATCTTGGGACAAATTTGAGTCTTGTTTCCTTGAGAAATTCAGAGATGATAAATCTTTCGAAGTCTTAGTCATGGAACTCTCTAGCTTAAAGATGAACCCTAAGGAAAAAATAAAATATTTTAATCAAAGGTTCCTCACATTAAAAAATCGAATCCCCGTTGATTCAATGCCCGCTGAAAATCTTATTGTCTCATATTACACCAAAGCCCTACACCAGAATATAACAATTTGGGTTAAAAGGTCTAAGAAGGCAACGTTATTGGAAGCCTTCGAGGAGGCAAGCCAAATCGAGAAATATATTCTAAGCCTAAAAGATAATCTTAGCAATGAGGCAGAGATTACTCCATCTTCTAAGAAGAAGACATAAATTCTTCTTAGACCTCCCCAAATCAAAACTCAATCAGAGAGTTCATATCTGGAAAGTTTACAAAAGGTTGTCCAAAAATTGTCAAATCAAGCCGTAGACTTAAGGAGATCAGTTGAAGAAGCATCTTCAAGCAAAGGGACTTACGAACCCCCTTTTAGAAAACCTTTTCCCTCAAACCGGCCAAACCCAAACCCAAACCCTGAAGGTTTGAATCTTGAAATCCTACAATACACTATACAAACAATCCTTGAAGCACATGATAACTTATTTACCCCTGATATTTCTGAAGATGTGGTTGAAGAAGAAACAATCAAAGAAGATGAATCGTCTCCCAATATCTTCGGGCATTTTTTCGGCAGTATCTTTCAAGCTAATTTCGAAACTATCCATCCTTACAATACCAAAAGTAAAACTCAGAATAAACCCTCTTCTGAAATTGGAACTAATGCACCTCAAATTTTTTTTAAGAAAACTGAAACCAAACAGAATTCAACAACCCTAAGTTTAGAATATGATTTGATTGAAGACCTAAAGAAACTTATAACCAATATTTTTGTTTATGAACTGTTGAAATTTCCTTTTCTTCTACAGAAAATGCTTCAGAACATTGCAAAAAACAACAATCTGAACAACAAGAAAATTGTAGAAATCAGTCCTAAAACACCTCAAAAGGTCCCTATTAAAACAACACCAGAACCCTCGGATAAAAGAGACCTTGCTGTAAAAGGTGTATCAAATGTAGATAAAGTAATTTCAGGGACAAAAACTAAAAACCAACAAAGTTCTGTTGTTAATACTTGCAAAAATATCCCACCTTTTTTATTGACTTTTGAAATTTTCAATAGAAATGTACATAACTATATGGTAGATTCTGGTGCATCATCAAATTTGATGCGTTGGTCTGTCTGCCAAAAAATCAATGCTGAAGTTCAACCCTCCAGTCTGAAAATTATTCAGCTCGATCGGACCAATGTTAAGGTAATAGGTGAATTAAAAAATGTCCTTGTTAGCCTATCCTCTAATGCTAAGGTTCACCATATTATTGATATCATTGTCGTTGACATCCTTGAAGTATATGGTTTATTTTTATGCAGGGATTGGTCTGAACAGTTGCATGGCTACTTTGTGACAGACTGGTCCCATTTGTGGCTGCCAGAGAATGTAAATCCTAACAGAATCAGGATTAATCATGAGCGTTACCTCAAGCACACCATTACCAATTTAAATGACGCAAATGAACCATTTACTGCTTCCACTAATCCACCCAAAATGCAGGGAATGAACACCTTTTTCAATAAATTCATGGCAGAAACTTCCATCCTCATTGACCCAAAAAAACAGTCAGAACTCGTGACATGCACACAGTCGATAGTTCTACCTAATGCTCCTAATACGACCGATGAAGCTCACATATGGTCTTTCTACTTTTATGGATCCAAATCTAAAGAAGGAGCTGGTGCAAGATGTGTTTTCATTGACCCAGCAGGTAACAAAACTTTGATCGCTTGTCGATTAGAATTTGAATGCACAAACAACACTGTTGAATACAAGGCACTTCTGCAAGGACTCAGAAAGGCAGTAGATTTGAAAGTACAGAACTTAATGGTATTCAGTGATTCGAAAATTGTGCTCAGACAGGTGAGAAATTTCATTCATTGCCGATCACCACACCTAAAAAGTTATCAAGCCGAGGTATGGAATCTAATGCACAAATTTTCCGCATTTAAAATTAAATCCATTCCAAGATTAAACAATTCTAAGGCTGACTTGTTAGCTAACGTCACTTCCAAAATTTTGCCCGCAGAAAGGCTTTCTCCGAACGGATTTTTGATTGAGTTGTTGTTCAAACCATTAGTCCCAAACAACATCACTAACTGGAGAGTGTTCAATAATGATCAACAGATCATTAGTTTCCTTCACATGGAAGACATTTTCTGAGGTACGGTTATCGATGAGGGCACCCACGACGAAGACCTCCACAATTTTACGGTAATATCGGACCCGAGGTCTCCCGAATCAACATCAGATCTGGTAAATTCTATCCTGAAATCTATTGTAAGATTAGAAAAGTTTTATGATTTGCATGACAAATTCAGGAAATCAGTAAATTGTAAAATGAATAGTTCTTCCCTGACCCATGAAAAAGTAAATCTAGGAACTAAAGATAATCCACAATGCATCAATCTGGGAACGAGATGCTCCGAGCAAGAAAAATTATACTTTATAAAATTGTTTAAAGAATTTAAGGATGTCTTTGTTTGGACATACGATGATTTAAAAAATTTTGACCCTAACATTATACAACACATCATCCCCATGAAACCCTAGACTCAACCTTTTCAACAGAAGCTGAGAAAGATTCCCCCCAAACTCGAACCAATGGTCAAGAAAGAACTAAACAAACTATTGAATGCAAAGATAATATTTCTAGTAAGACACATACAGTGGGTATCTAACCTTGTCCCTATGAGGAAGAAAAGTGGCGAAATTCGACTATGTGTCAATTTTCGAAACTTAAACCGAGCGTCTGACAAAGACAATTATCCTCTTCCTTCGATGGAAAAAATTCTCCAGCAGGTATCCGGTTCTGAAAGATTGTCACTACTAAACGGTTTTTCGAGGTACAACCAGGTCCTCATGTCTCCCCCAGACCAGTTGAAAACCACTTTTCGTACTCCATGGGGTACCTACACCTATAGAAAGATGTATTTTGGGCTTATAAATGTCGGGGCTACTTTCCATAGAGTGACGGATATCGATTTTCGTGATCTAATCAATCAATCTGTAGTGGTCTTTCTTGATGATGTCACTATTTTCTCCAAAAATAAGGGGGGTCACTTATCCCATCTAAAATCTGTTTTACAACGATGTCGCAAGTACGACATCTGTCTAAATCCTAAGAAATTTGTCTTTGCAGTGGAACAAGGCAAGCTTCTCAGATTCATAGTATCCAATGAAGGGATGATCATTGATCCCGAAAGAACTCAAGTCATTTCCAAGCTTCCTCCCCCATCTTCCAAAAAATCTATGCAATCTTTTCTAGGTCAAATAAATTTTGTCAGAAGGTTTGTCCTGAGTTTCTCAGAAATGGTGAGGCCATTGCAAAACTTAATAAAAAAGGATGTTCAATATCATTGGGGAGCACAGGAAAGTCAAGCTTTTGAATCCATCAAAAAATTCATAGTTGAGGCTCCCTTCCTAATGAGCCCTGATTTTTCACAAGATTTCACTCTTTATACATTCTCCTCTGATCAATCTTATGCCGCTATACTGACCCAAAAGAACGCTGAAAACAACGAAATTCCCATTGCTTTTATGATTTCATCCTTCAAGGGAGTGGAGCTTAATTACCTGACTGTAGATCAATAGGATTACGCTGTTTTTAAAGCGGTAAAACATTTTTGATCATATCTACTGAAATCTAGAACTAAAGTCATTGTGTCTTACCCTACTTTCAGAAACTTGCTAGTATAGAAAGAACTGGGTTAAAAACGGAAAAACTGGATGACATCCTTACAAGAGTATGACCTTGATATTACCCCTGCACAAATTGTTAGAGGTCAAGGCCTATGTAAATTAATGGCCAATTCAGTTGAAGAGCATCAAAGTCAAATTGATGTTTTAACTAAAAATCAACATGATCAAAGTCAAATCTATTGTGCACAAGATGCTGCTAATTTTTGGTTTGATGACATTAAGTTTTATCTAACGCACGGTACTTCTCCTCGTCATCTTTATCCGAAAAAAGAGAAGAGCATTAAGACAAAAATATGCACCTTTCCAGCTGGTGAATGGTATATTATTTCACAAAAAATTTGATGAAATCCTTATGTGTTGTCTGGAAAGAGATGAAGCAGATAAAGTGTTATCTAAATTGCATGCAGGAGAAGCTGGTGGGCACTTCGGTGGAGACACTACTACTCACAAAGTATTAAGAGCAGGGTACTATTGGCCCACGCTATTCAAAGATGCCCATATATTATGTCACAAATGCGTAATCTGCCAAAAGGCTTCTGGACGAGTACAGAAGGCGACATTCCCGTTGCAACCTGTCTCGGTGGATTTCCCTTTTTAGCAATGGGGTCTTGACATCATTGGCCCAATTATCCACACCTCCTTGAAACAACATAAATACATCATTACAACGATGGACTATTTTACCAGATGGCCCGAGGTTGCACCATTAAAGGTGGTAAACACCAGTCATGTAATATCTTTCCTTAATTCAAACATCACTACTCGATTCGGTATTCCTGAATGTTTGGTCTTCGATAATGCTTCCTATTTTTCATCCCTCGATATGAGTGTCTTTTCTTTAGAAAAAGGGATAAAACTGAAATATTATGCCAGCTATTACCCCCAAGAAAATGGTTTAGTAGAATCGACAAACAAAAACCTGATCAAGATCATCAAGAGGACAGTTTCTGAAAACCACAAAAATTTGCACAACACACTTTTTAATGCAATCTGGGCTGATAGGTTGACTTTGAAAACCGTTGTTGGTAATTCCCCCTTCTTTCTTGTTTATAGAAGGGAAACAATTCTCCCTCCGCATGTTCTGCTTCCCTTTTTGCAACTATCGTAGAAAGTTCAGGAAGAGGATTGTCCTCCCCTGGAAAGTCGAATTAATGCTTTGCTGAAGTTAGAAGAGGTAAGAGCCCAAGCGAAAGAAAAACTGGATCAGCATCAATGTATTTTTAAAATATGGTTTGATTTGAGTTCTTCCTCGGAAATGAATTTGAAGGTGGGTGATCTTGTCCTCAAGTGGGATAAACCTCATGAGGGGAAAGGGGAACATACCAAGTTCCAGAATCTGTGGTTGGGACCTTTCTTAATCGTTGAAAAACTAGGTCCCAGTTATTTCCGCCTGTAGAATTTAGAGGGATAGCCAGATACCTTTCTAGTGAATGACCAAGCTCTCAAAAGGTATTTCACCTGACAGATCCCAGATACACCTTTTGTACATATTTTTCTGTTTTGATTTGTTTTGCTTTCTGCTTTTTCTTTTTATTTCATTTTTTTTTATTGGTTTTCTAGGTAAAACATGCCTGTATTACAGTTTAGTTCAAAGAAGGAAAACATAATGCTTCAGCTTAAAACATCTGTCAAGGACTGTCAGAGCGTCAACTGCTGTGATTTCCTAAAAATGTAGACTACTTAAAGAGGTTTTTTGTTCAGAATTGATTTTTGGTTTCAATTTGTATTTGTGAGCAGACACGACTATTATTAAAATCTCTTTACGCTACCCTTTCTTTTAAGAAAGTGACTTAAGAATGCTTTCTTTTCCTCGAAAACTAGTTTCATTAGTAAACTATTTTCAGATCATGATGAAGGTTAGCAAGCAAAAATTAAAAGGCTGGAAAATAACAGGTCTTGTAAAAACTGGAATTTTCAATGTCACCCCACTCTTCTGAATGTTTTTAAACTTATATCAGATTGTGAATAATTTCTCAAGAGTTGTGGGAAGTGTTTGTAAACCCAGAAGGATATTGAACAGGTCTGCTGGCAATGGGTAAATGCATGCATGATGCCAAGACAACTTCGCTGGGGTACTGAACGAGCGTGCTGGCAGTGAAGCGATGTCAGGTTAGAGAAAATTCTCAGGTATAAATTTTTATATTGATCATTATCATCCTTCATTCTGAATTGAAATTTCTTGGATAGGATAGAGGTGTCAAAGTGGGTTAATTGACATCCCTTTTGAGGCTATGGATGTCTGTTGGCAGTAGTGGCATTGTCGACAGTTTTGGAGCCATTAACTTAAACATCGTGGCTCTTATTTGTAGAATCTGTCACCAGATTTCATTTTTAACAAAAGATGTCTAAAGATGGACCACATAATGATTGTCAAGATGCTTAATGTCTTTCAGTTGTTCTTTGATCTGAAATCATTCTAATAATTCTAACCTAAACTCATCGGTGATACAGAGATAAATGCTTCTCCCAACAAGTCGTCATTGTTGGCAACCCTACATATTTTCACCTTTTAAAGTGACAAATAATAAATTATGTAACTACCTACGTGTTTTCATATGGTTATTTCTTTTCGAAAGCAATTCTTGAAACTGTGAATATGATGTTTCGGTTATTCCTAGTGTTTTTCTTTCTTCATTTTCATGCTTCATTCATGACTGAAAGCATGAACGAAGCATTAAAAATTATGATTGTATTTCCATTTTATCTAAGGTTTATGAAAGATATATGTCTTTACAAGTTTTTTTTAATGAAGGCTATTTTTGTTGTGAAGCTCATCTTGTTGATTGCTTTAAAGTGGCTCATCGATTATGAAGTGTGCTTTGAAATTTTGTTTGAAACACCAAGGATCCATTTAAATTAAACTATGTTATACATCATTGTGGCTCTTGGTAAGACCTATTCTTGTCACTACCCTTTGGTTCACAATTTTTTTTTTATCAACCCCACCTTGTTGCGCAATGATAAAATTTGAATGAACCTGGTTGTAGCCTGTACCCTATGAGAGGTGGCAGTCCAACAACGATAGGTCCATCATTTCGAGCCAAGTCTCAGGTCCAACTTGCAAACTGCCCAAGAATTTGCCCTCTCTTTTGATGGCTTCCGAGCCAAGGTAGGAGACATTCAGATCGAGGTCACCGATGAATTTTAGGCCATGTGAAGGGTCTTCCACTTAGCGGGCAAAAATGGTTTAAAAACACCAAGGTAGAGGAGGTACCGTGGAGCCTGTTCTTTACCTCTAGGAAGATCATGTGTTGTGATAAAGGTATGCATGCATTCTTGTTGAAAACTCAGTGGCATGGTTTATTAGCAATCCTGAAACAATTCCTCACATGCGAGGGTTGCTTTGGCCTTGTTTTCCTGTATCATATACATTTGTTGATGAACTTCATCGGTTTTCAGTTGAATATGCCTTTTTATTTATTAAGAAGTCTGTAAAAGATGGCCAAAAGGTATAAGAGACATCGTTTATATTCTAGTATGTTTCATCACGGGTTGATAAAGATGTTGTTGGTTCATCAACTAAAATTTCAAAATGATAATTGGGACGCCTTCCTAATTCGAAATGGTTTCATTACACCCAGTCCCGTAGAGGTTGATAAGCCCATGATAGAAGAAACCACAATCCCTGCCACTGACAGAGCAATTCCTTCATCTAAATAAGCCTATGATACGACCATCCTCAATGAGCCTATGCCTGAGCAAACAAATGCTGAACTGACAGCCTTTGAATTGCATGACCATGAGCAGCACGCCTACCCTGACACCTCTGCTAAAACCAAAAACAGGCCTTCGTACAAATTGTCTAAGGGTGACATGGATATAGGGTTTAAAAATAAAAGGTCAGGTAGGTTAATCTATAGGAGCCTATGAAATAAATCAAACTCTCATATGAGTTAGATCAAAATGATCGAATTCCATGAGAGCTGCGATTCTGAGATCGAGAGATTCTTGGAAGAAGAAGACCCTCCTTGCCTCAAACCAGATCTCGACCAGGCCTATAACTCCGTAGATAATTTTCCACCCTGCCTGAAGCACAACCAAGGATTTCCAGGTATCAAGATTGATAAAAAACCCGCAGGCAACAGTGGAGACGTTCTGACACTTGCCCGTGGACATCCTCAAACAACTATGACAGATCCACGGTGTGAAGTTTGTCTGTTTTGGATCGATAAGTATTACATAGACATACCTACTCTTCAATTGCAAATCAAAACCCTCACTACTTAGATCGACTCATTAAAGGATGAAAATCATAGAATAAAGTTCATTGTTCAAAGGCAAGGAAAGCGTTTGAAAAGGATTGGGAACATAATAGTAAAGAATGTTGAAAGTGTTACAACAGTAGTTAACTCTGAGATCATGTGAATCAAATTTAACATGCAGTTAAGAGGTAAAGATTTGATTGATTGCCTTAGTTGTATTTTTTTTTCAATTATATATATTTAATTTGATTTGTGTTGTTAAAATAAAACTAGCTACATAATCAGTTGATTCTATAGCCAGTTTATCTTCATTCGAATTTGTGGAAATTACTAGTTATAACAATATCTAAACTCCTTTATTTTCGTTTTTGTTTTTCAGGATATCAAGTAATTGGTGGTGATCTCATGATATGGACTATTTCTGAGCTCATTTGGCACATTTTTTGTAAACAGAAAGAAGCATGTTTTAATTTTGAGAAATACAGTGTGATATGGAGTGGTTATTACCCTCTATTTTGTAATTAGCAAATCTTTTTTGAGATTTAATCTTATCCCACAAGATAAGATGTTTATCTTTTCTAAACTCTTTAAATACTTGTAATTTTTGTAATCAAGACATCTTGGCCTAGGGCTAAAAGTGGACAATTTATTCACAAATTTGGACAAAACATATATTTACATTTCGGCTTTAGCTTTCTGTAAATGGTGTTTTCGTTTATGGTTTGTTTATTGTGAGAAATTAATAGTTGTTGATAGCTTTAGTCTTCACAATTTGTTATGGTATTGGGATAATTTGTTTAAAATATTGTTCACATTTTGATGCTTCTGATAACATACAGAGTGATCATTTATTCAACTCAAATACAAGATTTATCTTTAATTTTCTGTTGAATGTTTAAATGCAAAGTTCTTACAATAAGATTTATCTCACTGTAATTTCTTGTAAATCATAAGATCACAACGACTATTTTTATCATACATTTTGTTACTAAAATTCAATTTCCAGCACATTGTTATGCATTTATTCGGAACAATTTTAAGGTTCATTGCAGGTTTCCCTCTTAGACAACGTGGCCAGATATTCTCTAATCATGCAGATGTCTGGATACATAGCGTCAACGCACTAATAGGTTAGATCATTTTTTTTTTTCTGTCGTTACTCATCACTAAAACATGGATATATGGTTTGTCTTTGACTATCCATGTGTTTTTGTTTTATAACATCTGTTCTTATTAGTTTTGATTTATAAAGAAAAAACCAAAAATATTTTATGTTCTTTCTTTATCTTCTTTTACGAGGCAGTCATTTTCACAGAGTTTAGTAAGTTTAGATTAAGACTTGCAGCTTGTAAATAATGTATATGAATGAGGGTTATTTATCTTTTGCTTAAATACACCCATTACATTCACATTAGAGCATATGTACATATATATAGTATTTAGTAATTAGTAATTTATTTCTTTTCTTTTATTTCGCTTCTTTTAGGATTCTTAGATTGGCCAACATAGCCATTAAACCCGTCAGGACGAGTTATACCAAATGGATTGGGTTACTTAGACAACCTCGAACCAGAATTGTTCTTCCAATTGATGGACGGTCATTTTCGCCCGTCAATAGGACCTAACCTCCCTAACCCCTCACATAGGTAGAATAACATATTTTCCATGTAATAAAGAACGATATTAATAAATAAGGCCTAGTAATAAGGTGAACAAATCAAATGTAAGAAGATCTAATTGAAGCTTCCACTTCTAGAAAGATCTTCCTCTAGATTGTTCTTTTGGTATATAGATTTAGTATAAATAAGAGTCGAGGGAATGAGAATTTTTATCTTGAGAATTATTATAATAGAGCGTTCCTCTACTGGAGGTTTCCCCCTCGAAGAGGCAAGTGAGCATTGCTTCCATTTCAATAAAGGTATCCTTTTGGTGTGTTATTCTCTATATTCTTTTGTTTTATTAGTAATTTCTGTGATATTCCTATTTCTTCTCAATATAACATAACTTGGTGCATAACAAGTGGTATCAAATCACTTTCCTAGGCGAGAATTGTGAGTTAATTGTTTTTAGGGTAGGGATGTGTTTTGACGTCTTTAAAATACAGTGATTTGTCATTCAACACATAAATCCATGGTCAGGGAAGTATACACGCAAGAAATACAAGAAGTTTTTAAGCTCACAATGTTGGACACCCTTGTAACCCCTGTTGGTACTCCTCCGAGTGGTAGTGCATTAGACAACACTTATATGCAAATTTTCTTAGGTATCCTTAACCATATTATAGATCAATTGATTGACCACTTCATTACTATAGTTCCACTGAGAACAACACTCAGGAAGATACTCTCTAGTACATGGGTAATTGAGTAGTACGATTAAGGGTATGGTCTAGCTTTCTTAGTTGGTGACCTGAGATATTGGGTCGAATACTATTATTCGACCCCAGACATATATCAGAGTTATAGCACAGGGAAAACCCTTGTCTGTAGGTACCTTGAACACCCTAACCCTTGAGAAGAAAACATAACATA
The DNA here is from genome assembly GCA_009831015.1 of Picea engelmannii. Classification (NCBI taxonomy): domain Eukaryota; kingdom Viridiplantae; phylum Streptophyta; class Pinopsida; order Pinales; family Pinaceae; genus Picea; species Picea engelmannii. The sequence goes on along the minus strand of ML799218.1, from coordinate 55,143 downwards.
AAATGAAAACAAAAGATCTATTGTCATGCAAACTTTCCTCCTTGTTATAGTCCAAAAATTCCCTACCTATGCATACATGGCATTGGCCTTTCCACTTACAAAAATTTCCAAATTATTGTTAAGGATCCCTCTCAAAAAAAAAAATTGGAACATGTACACGCCCTACTGAACTATAGTCCGCGCACACATGCTAGTTGCATATTAGTTAGTCTGCGTACATACATGAGTTGCATGTTAGACAACCCGCGTTTACCTCCAAAAGTTGCAAAAAATATATAATTGCAGGGAATTTGACGGAGTTTACGAGATATTGAGGGTTTCCCATGTTAATATTATGGTAGCCGCGGGAGGTATTTACCCCCATGTGTGAACCTGACGAGAATAGAAGACTCCGGAAAGCAAGAGAAACACTAATGAGTTGGCTAATAATCCTATAAGCCTTGTCGGCTCAAGAAGAAAATTTATATTAGACTATTAGCCTCCAAGAGAAGAAGTCGGCCAGAATTAATAATAATATACTGAACAGACACATACCCAGAAAGAGAAGTCGTCCCCAGTAAACTGGCAGGATTACTATAAATACACGGTGCCAATTCTCATTTGTCACATCTCAGGACTGCAGTTTTCCCAGTTGGTGCGCACTGCAATTGTAGTTGGTGCGCAGGTTTGGAGGAGGGTTGCAGGTGCAGCTGCAGTAGCAACTAGTTTCAGTATTGGCTTGGATATCTCTTGGCTAGGGTTTGGAACATCTGATCAGTCTTTTGTGATGTGCTATCCTTGGGGATTGATGTGCTACTCTTTGTTTGGCTATCTAGCCTAGGGTTTTCTTCCAGAGGAATTCTCAGTCAAGGTTAAGGTGCTTGGAGGGAGGCTTCGGCCTATGGTTGGGTGACTAAGGTATCGTCAATGGTAAAACGAGCACACCGTATTCTATATTCTAACAGGTTATGGGCCCACACCCCTTCAGTCAGCCTAAAACGTTGGAAGGAAACATAACTGCTAGATATTGAGCTCGTTGAGGTACTGCCACTAGGGTTACTAGCAGGAGAAGTTTCCAAAAGCACTGCAACGAGGGTTACCAGCAGAAGCAGTTGCAGAAACCCTAAACCTCTTGTCGAGGCACCTTAAGTGACGATATTGACCTAATCTATGGATAGATCAGTGAGACCTAGCCTAGCGCATCTCTTAATACTCTCAGAAGGCCAAGATGTGAATTTTGGATTTCTGGTCAAATCTAGGGTTTGACCAAGTCAAGCAAGCCATGATGAACTCTATGAAGTATGAGAAAGAGTTAGATGTAGCTTCTAACTTCAGAGCGTGGAAGACAAGGATTGACCTCATCCTTGCCAAGAATAAAGTACTGGATATTGTGAAAGGAAAGATCATGAAGTCAGAGTTTACAGAAGGAGAAGAGAAGGAACCGCAAAACGTTGCAGCTATGGAAAAGTTCAAATATGTTGACATCAATGCCATGAGTATCATAGTGGATTCCATAAAAGACCACTTGATACCCTACATCTCCCATCTTGACTCATCGAAGAAGATGTACGATGCCCTAACAAATCTCTTCTCAGTCAGAAACATTGGACAAGTTATGAGTCTGAAGAATGAGCTCCATGACATGAAGAAAGACTTATGACGACAACTAAAATGGAAGTGTGGACTCTGTTAAGACAAGAGATCCAATTATATATTGCAGAAGATAATAAGGATGCAGATGGAAGTGTGGACTCTACGATATAGAAGACAATAAGGATGGAGACGGAAGCATGGACTCAGTCAGACGAAGGGAGAAGATTATATGCACTTATACATGAAGCAAGGATTAGGAGGGAGCTAATATTATGATCCATTGAAGATGATAAAATGTATATATATCCATGGTAGTAGTCATGAAAGATAGTACGTGTTCATCTCAACCACAGAAGAAGAATTTTTCGAAGAGTAGCCTTAAAGTATTCCTGGTTTTCCATCCAGATCCGTGAACCGATGATGAAGGTAAGAAGTGGAATCTCTAGGGCATGGAATCTATACGAAACTCCATGGACCCAAGAGCTAAAGAAAAACATGAAGATTCCAAGAAAGAAGAACCAGAAGAACCAGTCATTCTATCACAAGATTACCAGCCTAATATGAACTCACTAAAAGAAATCGAGCAGAAGAACTGAAAGTCGTGATGAAGAAAAATGTACGGAAGACTTATGAATGAAAGCATTGCGAGATCCAGAACCAGAGGTTCTCTCAGATGGAGGGAGAAGACTATGATGATTGATTGTTCCAGTACACTAGACTTATCTCTATATAAGTCATTATATTATCCACAACATCCATGAGTCATAATTCTACATCAGATGAATGCAAAGAATGTTCTCCAGAAGAAATTGAGTAAAGAGCGCATGCAGAGAAATCTCAAGACTTTGAGGCATACCAGAAAGATACTCCTGTATGCAGATAAGAAGAAGACAACTTGGTGGAGAATCTCCAGTGCACAACAGAAGCGTGGTAAAGATTTCCTATAACATCAAGATGACTACTCAGAAGATCAGATCTCATGATGACAAAAGAAGTGCCACACGGATATGTTCCAGTTCTCCAAATATGATATACTATATTGTTCACATCTACAAGAAGTCTTCACAGTGTTCCAGACTACAGTACAAGCATTACATTATCCATGATGAAGTCCGTAAAGGATAAAGTGATTCTCCAATACATATCTCCATAGATGAGCAGATAAGCATACATTTTGGTAAAGCTCATATTCAAGATGAAAGAACTTGCATACTCAAGATAGAGCTCATGGAAATAACTCTATTAACCGGAAGCGAAGACTCTCCAATCTAGAAGAAGGTATGCAAACATTTATTTTTGTGATTGAAATAACTCTCCAGTTAGGAGGGAGCATTTATCTTTGTAAAAGTCCAAATTGGACAGATGCTTTCCTGTTTGGAAAGAAGATTGAGATTTCTGATGGACAGTGACTTCCCATTGTAGTTAACATGGGAGGCAGACTGATTGTTGATGTATCATAGACAACGACTTCCCATTATGGGGAGTGGTCTAGGACATTCATTCTTCTTGGCAGTCACTCTGAGTAGTGGTCAAGTAGAATGGTCTGCCTCGCCAGGCAGTCATTCTTTCGAAGTTCACATTTGTGAGCAGTTTCGAAGAATCGTCCATTTTAGAGGTTGATGCAGGACAGACATTCCTCGAGGGTAGACTCATTCTTTCAGGATGCACTTTGTTTAGTGTCGGAGGAATGGCCCAGGGTGGGGAATGGTCCGAACAGTTACTCCTCGAGGGAAGACTCATTCTCTCCAGGCTACACCTTGTTTGGTGTCAGAGGAAAGGCCCAGGGTGGGGAGTAGTCCAGGCTCAGAAATCAGGGACAGTTATTCCTCGAGGGCAGAATCATTCTCTCCAGGTTACACTTTGTTTAGTGTCGAAAGAATGGCCCAAGGTGGGGAATAGTCTAGGACAGTCATTCCTTAGGGCAGACTCATTCCCTCCACGTTACACCTTTTTTAGTGTTGGAGGAATGGCCCAGGCTAAGGAATGGTCCAAACATTTCTCGAGGGCAAACTCATTCTCTCCAAGTTACACTTTGTTTAGTGTTGGAAGAATGGCCCAGGGTGGGAAATGGTCCAATTTCAGAAATCAGAAACAATCCTTCTTCCTTGGTTGAGAAGAATGGCGCAGATAGCCCATTATTGATATTCTATATTGAGGGCAGACATTCTTTCAGACCTCACAGATGTGAGTGAAAGATTGGCCTAGATTATTATTACTAATGTTATATATTGAGGGCGGACATTCTTTCAGATCTCACAGATGTGAGTGAAATATTGGCCCAGATGATTATTATTGATGTTCTATACTGAGGGCAGACACTCTTTCAGATCTCACAGACGTGAGTGAAAGATTGGCCCAGTTAATTCAGTTTTTATGATAACATTGTTTCTATGCAGATGAAGACTACTGTGGTGGCAGACATTCTTTCAGATCTCACAGACATGAGTGAAAGATTGGCCCAAATGATACAGTTTTTATCATAACATTGTTTCTATGTAGGATGCTATCATATGTTTGTTATGAAGACTATATGATAGTAGATGAGGACTACTGTGGTGAATGTGTTTCACTGCTCGCAACTATACGTTGCTGATCAAGTACTCGTGTGTTACTTGATGTGGTAGTTAACCACTGGATTGTAGTTGTGTACTACTATGAATAGACACAGGTGTGTTCTATCCTTTTTCTAATTGCCTTGAAGACTATCAACAATTTATTGGAGATGATGATCATTCAGATGAATGATGAACATAGATTTTCCAGACGGAAAATAGTTCAGATCTTTTTACTCCTCTTGTATCACTCTATGGTGAGAGTGACTTATCCAACATCATATTACTCAGATGAAGTATGGTTTCGAGAGATGATGCAGCTGATAGTGATGGTGATGCTCATGATCTAGTCATGAAATAGTCTAGATGACTAT